>JAVRKA010000665.1:0-68651 GCA_034508555.1 Venustoraphidia nigricollis
GATAGGCATTTCAAAAATAGGTGTCGATAGGCATTTCAGATATAAGTGTCGATAGGCATTTCAGATATAGGTGTCGATAGGCATTTCAGATATAGGTGTCGATAGGCATTTCAGATATAGGTGCCGATAGGCATTTCAGATATAGTTGCCGATTGGCATTTTAAAAATAAGTGCCGATAGGCATTTCAGATATAGAAGCCGATAGGCATTTCAAATATAGGTGCCGATAGGCATTCCAGATATGGTTGCCGATAGGCATTTCAAATATAGGTGCTGATAGGCATTTCAGATGTAGTTTCCGATAGGCATTTCAAAAATAGGTGTCGATAGGCATTTCAGATATAGGTGTCGATAGGCATTTCAGATATAGGTGTCGATAGGCATTTCAGATATAGGTGTCGATAGGCATTTCAGATATAGTTGTCGATAGGCATTTCAGATATAGGTGTCGATAGGCATTTCAGATATAGTTGTCGATAGGCATTTCAGATATAGGTGTCGATAGGCATTTCAGATATAGGTGTCTATAGGCATTTCAGATATAGGTGTCGATAGGCATTTCAGATATAGGGGTCGATAGTCATTTCAGATATAGTTGCCGATTGGCATTTTAAAAATAGGTGCCGATAGGCATTTCAGATATAGAAGCCGATAGGCATTTCAAATATAGGTGCCGATAGGCATTCCAGATATGGTTGCCGATAGGCATTTCAAATATAGGTGCTGATAGGCATTTCAGATGTAGTTTCCGATAGGCATTTCAAAAATAGGTGTCGATAGGCATTTCAGATATAGGTGTCGATAGGCATTTCAGATATAGTTGTCGATAGGCATTTCAGATATAGGTGTCGATAGGCATTTCAGATATAGGTGTCGATAAGCATTTCAGATATAGGTGCCGATAGGCATTTCAGATATAGTTGCCGATTGGCATTTTAAAAATAGGTGCCGATAGGCATTTCAGATATAGAAGCCGATAGGCATTTCAAATATAGGTGCCGATAGGCATTCCAGATATGGTTGCCGATAGGCATTTCAAATATAGGTGCTGATAGGCATTTCAGATGTAGTTTCCGATAGGCATTTCAAAAATAGGTGTCGATAGGCATTTCAGATATAGGTGTCGATAGGCATTTCAGATATAGGTGTCGATAGGCATTTCAGATATAGGTGTCGATAGGCATTTCAGATATAGGTGTCGATTGGCATTTCAGATATAGGTGTCGATAGGCATTTCAGATATAGGTGTCGATAGGCATTTCAGATATAGGTGTCGATAGGCATTTCAGATATAGGTGTCGATAGGCATTTCAGATATAGGTGCCGATAGGCATTTCAGATATAGTTGCCGATTGGCATTTTAAAAATAGGTGCCGATAGGCATTTCAGATATAGAAACCGATAGGCATTTCAAATATAGGTGCCGATAGGCATTCCAGATATGGTTGCCGATAGGCATTTCAAATATAGGTGCTGATAGGCATTTCAGATGTAGTTTCCGATAGGCATTTCAAAAATAGGTGTCGATAGGCATTTCAGATATAGGTGTCGATAAGCATTTCAGATATAGGTGTCGATAGGCATTTCAGATATAGGGGTCGATAGGCATTTCAGATATAGGTGTCGATAGGCATTTCAGATATAGGTGTCGATAGGCATTTCAGATATAGGTGTCGATAGGCATTTCAGATATAGGTGTCGATAGGCATTTCAGATATAGGTGTCGATAGGCATTTCAGATATAGGTGCCGATAGGCATTTCAGATATAGTTGCCGATTAGCATTTTAAAAATAGGTGCCGATAGGCATTTCAAATATAGGTGCCGATAGGCATTCCAGATATGGTTGCCGATTGGCATTTCAAATATAGGTGCTGATAGGCATTTCAGATGTAGTTTCCGATAGGCATTTCAAAAATAGGTGTCGATAGGCATTTCAGATATAGGTGTCGATAGGCATTTCAGATATAGGTGTCGATAGGCATTTCAGATATAGGTGTCGATAGGCATTTCAGATATAGGTGTCGATAGGCATTTCAGATATAGGTGTCGATAGGCATTTCAGATATAGGTGTCGATAGGCATTTCAGATATAGGTGTCGATAGGCATTTCAGATATAGGTGCCGATAGGCATTTCAGATATAGTTGCCGATTGGCATTTTAAAAATAGGTGCCGATAGGCATTTCAGATATAGAAGCCGATAGGCATTTCAAATATAGGTGCTGATAGGCATTTAAGATGTAGTTTCCGATAGGCATTTCAAAAATAGGTGTCGATAGGCATTTCAGATATAGGTGTCGATAGGCATTTCAGATATAGGTGTCGATAGGCATTTCAGATATAGGTGTCGATAGGCATTTCAGATATAGGTGTCGATAGGCATTTCAGATATAGGTGTCGATAGGCATTTTAGATATAGGTGTCGATAGGCATTTCAGATATAGGTGTCGATAGGCATTTCAGATATAGGTGCCGATAGGCATTTCAGATATAGTTGCCGATTGGCATTTTAAAAATAGGTGCCGATAGGCATTTCAGATATAGAAGCCGATAGGCACTTCAAATATAGGTGCCGATAGGCATTCCAGATATGGTTGCCCATAGGCATTTCAAATATAGGTGCTGATAGGCATTTCAGATGTAGTTTCCGATAGGCATTTCAAAAATAGGTGTCGATAGGAATTTCAGATATAGGTGTCGATAGGCATTTCAGATATAGGTGTCGATAGGCATTTCAGATATAGGTGTCGATAGGCATTTCAGATATAGGTGCCGATAGGCATTTCAAATATAGTTGCCAATTGGCATTTTAAAAATAAGTGCCGATAGGCATTTCAGATATAGAAGCCGATAGGCATTTCAAATATAGGTGCCGATAGGCATTCCAGATATGGTTGCCGATAGGCATTTCAAATATAGGTGCTGATAGGCATTTCAGATGTAGTTTCCGATAGGCATTTCAAAAATAGGTGTCGATAGGCATTTCAGATATAGGTGTCGATAGGCATTTCAGATATAGGTGTCGATAGGCATTTCAGATATAGGTGTCGATAGGCATTTCAGATATAGGTGTCGATAGGCATTTCAGATATAGGTGTCGATAGGCATTTCAGATATAGGTGTCGATAGGCATTTCAGATATAGGTGCCGATAGGCATTTCAGATATAGGTGTCGATAGGCATTTCAGATATAGGTGTCGATAGGCATTTCAGATATAGGTGTCGATAGGCATTTCAGATATAGGTGTCTATAGGCATTTCAGATATAGGTGTCGATAGGCATTTCAGATATAGGTGCCGATAGGCATTTCAGATATAGTTGCCGATTGGCATTTTAAAAATAGGTGCCGATAGGCATTTCAGATATAGAAGCCGATAGGCATTTCAAATATAGGTGCCGATAGGCATTCCAGATATGGTTGCCGATAGGCATTTCAAATATAGGTGCTGATAGGCATTTCAGATGTAGTTTCCGATAGGCATTTCAAAAATAGGTGTCGATAGGCATTTCAGATATAGGTGTCGATAGGCATTTCAGATATAGTTGTCGATAGGCATTTCAGATATAGGTGTCGATAGGCATTTCAGATATAGGTGTCGATAGGCATTTCAGATATAGGTGCCGATAGGCATTTCAGATATAGTTGCCGATTGGCATTTTAAAAATAGGTGCCGATAGGCATTTCAGATATAGAAGCCGATAGGCATTTCAAATATAGGTGCCGATAGGCATTCCAGATATGGTTGCCGATAGGCATTTCAAATATAGGTGCTGATAGGCATTTCAGATGTAGTTTCCGATAGGCATTTCAAAAATAGGTGTCGATAGGCATTTCAGATATAGGTGTCGATAGGCATTTCAGATATAGGTGTCGATAGGCATTTCAGATATAGGTGTCGATAGGCATTTCAGATATATGTGTCGATAGGCATTTCAGATATAGGTGTCGATAGGCATTTCAGATATAGGTGTCGATAGGCATTTCAGATATAGGTGTCGATAGGCATTTCAGATATAGGTGCCGATAGGTATTTCAGATATAGTTGCCGATTGGCATTTTAAAAATAGGTGCCGATAGGCATTTCAGATATAGAAGCCGATAGGCATTTCAAATATAGGTGCCGATAGGCATTCCAGATATGGTTGCCGATAGGCATTTCAAATATAGGTGCTGATAGGCATTTCAGATGTAGTTTCCGATAGGCATTTCAAAAATAGGTGTCGATAGGCATTTCAGATATAGGTGTCGATAGGCATTTCAGATATAGGTGTCGATAGGCATTTCAGATATAGGTGTCGATAGGCATTTCAGATATAGGTGTCGATAGGCATTTCAGATATAGGTGTCGATAGGCATTTCAGATATAGGTGTCGATAGGCATTTCAGATATAGGTGTCGATAGGCATTTCAGATATAGGTGTCGATAGGCATTTCAGATATAGGTGCCGATAGGCATTTCAGATATAGTTGCCGATTGGCATTTTAAAAATAGGTGTCGATAGGCATTTCAGATATAGAAACCGATAGGCATTTCAAATATAGGTGCCGATAGGCATTCCAGATATGGTTGCCGATAGGCATTTCAAATATAGGTGCTGATAGGCATTTCAGATGTAGTTTCCGATAGGCATTTCAAAATTAGGTGTCGATAGGCATTTCAGATATAGGTGTCGATAAGCATTTCAGATATAGGTGTCGATAGGCATTTCAGATATAGGGGTCGATAGGCATTTCAGATATAGGTGTCGATAGGCATTTCAGATATAGGTGTCGATAGGCATTTCAGATATAGGTGTCGATAGGCATTTCAGATATAGGTGTCGATAGGCATTTCAGATATAGGTGCCGATAGGCATTTCAGATATAGTTGCCGATTGGCATTTTAAAAATAGGTGCCGATAGGAATTTCAGATATAGAAGCCGATAGCCATTTCAAATATAGGTGCCGATAGGCATTTCAGATATGGTTGCCGATAGGCATTTCAAATATAGGTGCTGATAGGCATTTCAGATGTAATTTCCGATAGGCATTTCAAAAATAGGTGTCGATAGGCATTTCAGATATAGGTGTCGATAGGCATTTCAGATATAGGTGTCGATAGGCATTTCAGATATAGGTGCCGATAGGCATTTCAGATATAGTTGCCGATTAGCATTTTAAAAATAGGTGCCGATAGGCATTTCAGATATAGAAGCCGATAGGCATTTCAAATATAGGTGCCGATAGGCATTCCAGATATGGTTGCCGATTGGCATTTCAAATATAGGTGCTGATAGGCATTTCAGATGTAGTTTCCGATAGGCATTTCAAAAATAGGTGTCGATAGGCATTTCAGATATAGGTGTCGATAGGCATTTCAGATATAGGTGTCGATAGGCATTTCAGATATAGGTGTCGATAGGCATTTCAGATATAGGTGTCGATAGGCATTTCAGATATAGGTGTCGATAGGCATTTCAGATATAGGTGTCGATAGGCATTTCAGATATAGGTGTCGATAGGCATTTCAGATATAGGTGCCGATAGGCATTTCAGATATAGTTGCCGATTGGCATTTTAAAAATAGGTGCCGATAGGCATTTCAGATATAGAAGCCGATAGGCATTTCAAATATAGGTGCTAATAGGCATTTCAGATGTAGTTTCCGATAGGCATTTCAAAAATAGGTGTCGATAGGCATTTCAGATATAGGTGTCGATAGGCATTTCAGATATAGGTGTCGATAGGCATTTCAGATATAGGTGTCGATAGGCATTTCAGATATAGGTGTCGATAGGCATTTCAGATATAGGTGTCGATAGGCATTTCAGAAATAGGTGTCGATAGGCATTTCAGATATAGGTGTCGATAGGCTTTTCAGATATAGGTGTCGATAGGCATTTCAGATATAGGTGTCGATAGGCATTTCAGATATAGGTGTCGATAGGCATTTCAGATATAGGTGTCGATAGGCATTTCAGATATAGGTGCCGATAGGCATTTCAGATATAGTTGCCGATTGGCATTTTAAAAATAGGTGCCGATAGGCATTTCAGATATAGAAGCCGATAGGCATTTCAAATATAGGTGCCGATAGGCATTCCAGATATGGTTGCCGATAGGCATTTCAAATATAGGTGCTGATAGGCATTTCAGATGTAGTTTCCGATAGGCATTTCAAAAATAGGTGTCGATAGGCATTTTAGATATAGGTGTCGATAGGCATTTCAGATATAGGTGTCGATAGGCATTTCAGATATAGGTGTCGATAGGCATTTCAGATATAAGTGTCGATAGGCATTTCAGATATAGGTGTCGATAGGCATTTCAGATATAGGTGTCGATAGGCATTTCAGATATAGGTGTCGATAGGCATTTCAGATATAGGTGTCGATAGGCATTTCAGATATAGGTGTCGATAGGCATTTCAGATATAGGTGCCGATAGGCATTTCAGATATAGTTGCCGATTGGCATTTTAAAAATAGGTGCCGATAGGCATTTCAGATATAGAAGCCGATAGGCATTTCAAATATAGGTGCCGATAGGCATTCCAGATATGGTTGCCGATAGGCATTTCAAATATAGGTGCTGATAGGCATTTCAGATGTAGTTTCCGATAGGCTTTTTAAAAATAGGTGTCGATAGGCATTTCAGATATAGGTGTCGATAGGCATTTCAGATATAGGTGTCGATAGGCATTTCAGATATAGGTGTCGATAGGCATTTCAGATATAGGTGTCGATAGGCATTTCAGATATAGGTGTCGATTGGCATTTCAGATATAGGTGTCGATAGGCATTTCAGATATAGGTGTCGATAGGCATTTCAGATATAGGTGTCGATAGGCATTTCAGATATAGGTGCCGATAGGCATTTCAGATATAGTTGCCGATTAGCATTTTCAAAATAGGTGCCGATAGGCATTTCAGATATAGAAGCCGATAGGCATTTCAAATATAGGTGCCGATAGGCATTCCAGATATGGTTGCCGATAGGCATTTCAAATATAGGTGCTGAAAGGCATTTCAGATGTAGTTTCCGATAGGCATTTCAAAAATAGGTGTCGATAGGCATTTCAGATATAGGTGTCGATAGGCATTTTAGATATAGGTGTCTATAGGCATTTCAGATATAGGTGTCGATAGGCATTTCAGATATAGGTGTCGATAGGCATTTCAGATATAGGTGTCGATAGGCATTTCAGATATAGGTGTCGATAGGCATTTCAGATATAGGTGTCGATAGGCATTTCAGATATAGGTGCCGATAGGCATTTCAGATATAGTTGCCGATTGGCATTTTAAAAATAGGTGCCGATAGGCATTTCAGATATAGAAGCCGATAGGCATTTCAAATATAGGTGCCGATAGGCATTCCAGATATGGTTGCCGATAGGCATTTCAAATATAGGTGCTGATAGGCATTTCAGATGTAGTTTCCGATAGGCATTTCGAAAATAGGTGTCGATAGGCATTTCAGATATAGGTGTCGATAGGCATTTCAGATATAGGTGTCGATAGGCATTTCAGATATAGGTGTCGATAGGCATTTCAGATATAGGTGTCGATAGGCATTTCAGATATAGGTGTCGATAGGCATTTCAGATATAGGTGTCGATAGGCATTTCAGATTAAGGTGTCGATAGGCATTTCAGATATAGGTGCCGATAGGCATTTCAGATATAGTTGCCGATTGGCATTTTAAAAATAGGTACCGATAGGCATTTCAGATATAGAAGCCGATAGGCATTTCAAATATAGGTGCCGATAGGCATTCCAGATATGGTTGCCGATAGGCATTTCAAATATAGGTGCTGATAGGTATTTCAGATGTAGTTTCCGATAGGCATTTCAAAAATAGGTGTCGATAGGCATTTCAGATATAGGTGTCGATAGGCATTTCAGATATAGGTGTCGATAGGCATTTCAGATATAGGTGTCGATAGGCATTTCAGATATAGGTGTCGATAGGCATTTCAGATATAGGTGTCGATAGGCATTTCAGATATAGGTGCCGATAGGCATTTCAGATATAGTTGCCGATTGGCATTTTAAAAATAGGTGCCGATAGGCATTTCAGATATAGAAGCCGATAGGCATTTCAAATATAGGTGCCGATAGGCATTCCAGATATGGTTGCCGATAGGCATTTCAAATATAGGTGCTGATAGGCATTTCAGATGTAGTTTCCGATAGGCATTTCAAAAAATAGGTGTCGATAGGCATTTCAGATATAGGTGTCGATAGGCATTTCAGATATAGGTGTCGATAGGCATTTCAGATATATGTGTCGATAGGCATTTCAGATATCGGTGTCGATAGGCATTTCAGATATAGGTGTCGAAAAGCATTTCAGATATAGGTGTCGATAGGCATTTCAGATATAGGTGTCGATAGGCATTTCAGATATAGGTGCCGATAGGCATTTCAGATATAGTTGCCGATTGGCATTTTAAAAATAGGTGCCGATAGGCATTTCAGATATAGAAGCCGATAGGCATTTCAAATATAGGCGCCGATAGGCATTCCAGATATGGTTGCCGATAGGCATTTCAAATATAGGTGCTAATAGGCATTTCAGATGTAGTTTCCGATAGGCATTTCAAAAATAGGTGTCGATAGGCATTTCAGATATAGGTGTCGATAGGCATTTCAGATATAGGTGTCGATAGGCATTTCAGATATAGGTGTCGATAGGCATTTCAGATATAGGTGTCGATAGGCATTTCAGATATAGGTGTCGATAGGCATTTCAGATATGGGTGCCGATAGGCATTTCAGATATAGTTGCCGATTGGCATTTTAAAAATAGGTGCCGATAGGCATTTCAGATATAGAGGCCGATAGGCATTTCAAATATAGGTGCCGATAGGCATTCCAGATATGGTTGCCGATAGGCATTTCAAATATAGGTGCTGATAGGCATTTCAGATGTAGTTTCCGATAGGCATCTCAAAAATAGGTGTCGATAGGCATTTTAGATATAGGTGTCGATAGGCATTTCAGATATAGGTGTCGATAGGCATTTCAGATATAGGTGTCGATAGGCATTTCAGATATCGGTGTCGATAGGCATTTCAGATATAGGTGCCGATAGGCATTTCAGATATAGTTGCCGATTGGCATTTTAAAAAAAGGTGCCGATAGGCATTTCAGATATAGAAGCCGATAGGCATTTCAAATATAGGTGCCGATAGGCATTCCAGATATGGTTGCCGATAGGCATTTCAAATATAGGTGCTGATAGGCATTTCAGATGTAGTTTCCGATAGGCATTTCAAAAATAGGTGTCGATAGGCATTTCAGATATAGGTGTCGATAGGCATTTCAGATATAGGTGTCGATAGGCATTTCAGATATAGGTGTCGATAGGCATTTCAGATATAAGTGTCGATAGGCATTTCAGATATAGGTGTCGATAGGCATTTCAGATATAGGTGTCGATAGGCATTTCAGATATAGGTGTCGATAGGCATTTCAGATATAGGTGTCGATAGGCATATCAGATATAGGTTCCGATAGGCATTTCAGATATAATTGCCGATTGGCATTTTAAAAATAGGTGCCGATAGGCATTTCAGATATAGGAGCCGATAGGCATTTCAAATATAGGTGCCGATAGGCATTCCAGATATGGTTGCCGATAGACAATTCAAATATAGGTGCTGATAGGCATTTCAGATCTAGTTTCCGATAGGCATTTCAAAAATAGGTGTCGATAGGCATTTCAGATATAGGTGTCGATAGGCATTTCAGATATGGGTGTCGATAGGCATTTCAGATATAGGTGTCGATAGGCATTTCAGATATAGGTGTCGATAGGCAATTTAGATATAGGTGTCGATAGGCATTTCAGATATAGGTGTCGATAGGCGTTTCAGATATAGGTGTCGATAGGCATTTCAGATATAGGTGCCGATAGGCATTTCAGATATAGTTGCCGATTGGCATTTTAAAAATAGGTGCCGATAGGCATTTCAGATATAGAAGCCGATAGGCATTTCAAATATAGGCGCCGATAGGCATTCCAGATATGGTTGCCGATAGGCATTTCAAATATAGGTGCTGATAGGCATTTCAGATGTAGTTTCCGATAGGCATTTCAAAAATAGGTGTCGATAGGCATTTCAGATATAGGTGTCGATAGGCATTTCAGATATAGGTGTCGATAGGCATTTCAGATATAGGTGTCGATAGGCATTTCAGATATAGGTGTCGATAGGCATTTCAGATATAGGTGTCGATAGGCATTTCAGATATAGGTGTCGATAGGCATTTCAGATATAGGTGCCGATAGGCATTTCAGATATAGTTGCCGATTGGTTTTTTAAAAATAGGTGCCGATAGGCATTTCAGATATAGAAGCCGATAGGCATTTCAAATATAGGTGCCGATAGGCATTCCAGATATGGTTGCTAAAAGGCATTTCAAATATAGGTGCTGATAGGCATTTCAGATGTAGTTTCCGATAGGCATTTCAAAAATAGGTGTCGATAGGCATTTCAGATATAGGTGCCGATAGGCATTTCAGATATAGTTGCCGATTGGCATTTTAAAAATAGGTGCCGATAGGCATTTCAGATATAGAAGCCGATAGGCATTTCAAATATAGGTGCCGATAGGCATTCCAGATATGGTTGCCGATAGGCATTTCAAATATAGGTGCTGATTGGCATTTCAGATGTAGTTTCCGATAGGCATTTCAAAAATAGGTGTCGATAGGCATTTCAGATATAGGTGTCGATAGGCATTTCAGATATAGGTGTCGATAGGCATTTCAGATATAGGTGTCGATAGGCATTTCAGATATAGGTGTCGATAGGCATTTCAGATATAGGTGTCGATAGGCATTTCAGATATAGGTGTCGATAGGCATTTCAGATATAGGTGCCGATAGGCATTTAAGATATAGTTGCCGATTGGCATTTTAAAAATGGGTGCCGATAGGCATTTCAGATATAGAAGCCGATAGGCATTTCAAATATAGGTGCCGATAGGCATTCCAGATATGGTTGCCGATAGGCATTTCAAATATAGGTGCTGATAGGCATTTCAGAAGTAGTTTCCGATAGGCATTTCAAAAATAGTTGTCGATAGGCATTTCAGATATAGGTGTCGATAGGCATTTCAGATATAGGTGTCGATAGGCATTTCAGATATAGGTGTCGATAGGCATTTCAGATATAGGTGTCGATAGGCATTTCAGATATAGGTGTCGATAGGCATTTCAGATATAGGTGTCGATAGGCATTTCAGATATAGGTGCCGATAGGCATTTCAGATATAGTTGCCGATTGGCATTTTAAAAATAGGTGCCGATAGGCATTTTAGATATAGAAGCCGATAGGCATTTCAAATGTAGGTGCCGATAGGCATTCAATATATGGTTGCCGATAGGCATTTCAAATATAGGTGCTGATAGGCATTTCAGATGTAGTTTCCGATAGGCATTTCAAAAATAGGTGTCGATAGGCATTTCAGATATAGGTGTCGATAGGCATTTCAGATATAGGTGTCGATAGGCATTTCAGATATAGGTGTCGATAGGCATTTCAGATATAGGTGCCGATAGGCATTTCAGATATAGTTGCCGATTGGCATTTTAAAAATAGGTGCCGATAGGCATTTCAGATATAGAAGCCGATAGGCATTTCAAATATAGGTGCCGATAGGCATTCCAGATATGGTTGCCGATAGGCATTTCAAATATAGGTGCTGATAGGCATTTCAGATGTAGTTTCCGATAGGCATTTCAAAAATAGGTGTCGATAGGCATTTCAGATATAGGTGTCGATAGGCATTTCAGATATAGGTGTCGATAGGCATTTCAGATATAGGTGTCGATAGGCATTTCAGATATAGGTGTCGATAGGCATTTCAGATATAGGTGTCGATAGGCATTTCAGATATAGGTGTCGATAGGCATTTCAGATATAGGTGTCGATAGGCATTTCAGATATAGGTGTCGATAGGCATTTCCGATATAGGTGCCGATAGGCATTTCAGATATAGTTGCCGATTGGCATTTTAAAAATAGGTGCCGATAGGCATTTCAGATATAGAAGCCGATAGGCATTTCAAATATAGGTGCCGATAGGCATTCCAGATATGGTTGCCGATAGGCATTTCAAATATAGGTGCTGATAGGCATTTCAGATGTAGTTTCCGATAGGCATTTCAAAAATAGGTGTCGATAGGCATTTCAGATATAGGTGTCGATAGGCATTTCAGATATAGGTGTCTATAGGCATTTCAGATATAGGTGTCGATAGGCATTTCAGATATAGGTGTCGATAGGCATTTCAGATATAGGTGTCGATAGGCATTCCAGATATAGGTGTCGATAGGCATTTCAGATATAGGTGTCGATAGGCATTTCAGATATAGGTGCCGATAGGCATTTCAGATATAGTTGCCGATTGGCATTTTAAAAATAGGTGCCGATAGGCATTTCAAATATAGAAGCCGATAGGCATTTCAAATATAGGTGCCGATAGGCATTCCAGATATGGTTGCCGATAGGCATTTCAAATATAGGTGCTGATAGGCATTTCAGATGTAGTTTCCGATAGGCATTTCAAAAATAGGTGTCGATAGGCATTTCAGATATAGGTGTCGATAGGCATTTCAGATATAGGTGTCGATAGGCATTTCAGATATAGGTGTCGATAGGCATTTCAGATATAGGTGTCGATAGGCATTTCAGATATAGGTGTCGATAGGCATTTCAGATATAGGTGTCGATAGGCATTTCAGATATAGGTGCCGATAGGCATTTCAGATATAGTTGCCGATTGGCATTTTAAAAATAGGTACCGAAAGGCATTTCAGATATAGAAGCCGATAGGCATTTCAAACATAGGTGCCGATAGGCATTCCAGATATGGTTGCCGATAGGCATTTCAAATATAGGTGCTGATAGGCAATTCAGATGTAGTTTCCGATAGGCATTTCAAAAATAGGTGTCGATAGGCATTTCAGATTTAGGTGTCGATAGGCATTTCAGATATAGGTGTCGATAGGCATTTCAGATATAGGTGTCGATAGGCATTTCAGATATAGGTGTCGATAGGCATTTCAGATATAGGTGTCGATAGGCATTTCAGATATAGGTGCCGATAGGCATTTCAGATATAGTTGCCGATTGGCATTTTAAAAATAGGTGCCGATAGGCATTTCAGATATAGAAGCCGATAGGCATTTCAAATATAGGTGCCGATAGGCATTCCAGATATGGTTGCCGATAGGCATTTCAAATATAGGTGCTGATAGGCATTTCAGATGTAGTTTCCGATAGGCATTTCAAAAATAGGTGTCGATAGGCATTTCAGATATAGGTGTCGATAGGCATTTCAGATATAGGTGTCGATAGGCCTTTCAGATATTGGTGTCGATAGGCATTTCAGATATCGGTGTCGATAGGCATTTCAGATATAGGTGTCGAAAAGCATTTCAGATATAGGTGTCGATAGGCATTTCAGATATAGGTGTCGATAGGCATTTCAGATATAGGTGCCGATAGGCATTTCAGATATAGTTGCCGATTGGCATTTTAAAAATAGGTGCCGATAGGCATTTCAGATATAAAAGCCGATAGGCATTTCAAATATAGGTGCCGATAGGCATTCCAGATATGGTTGCCGATAGGCATTTTAAATATAGGTGCTGATTGGCATTTCAGATGTAGTTTCCGATAGGCATTTCAAAAATAGGTGTCGATAGGTATTTCAGATATAGGTGTCGATAGGCATTTCAGATATAGGTGTCGATAGGCATTTCAGATATAGGTGTCGATAGGCATTTCAGATATAAGTGTCGATAGGCATTTCAGATATAGGTGTCGATAGGCATTTCAGATATAGGTGTCGATAGGCATTTCAGATATAGGTGTCGATAGGCATTTCAGATATAGGTGTCGATAGGCATTTCAGATATAGGTGCCGATAGGCATTTCAGATATAGTTGCCGATTGGCATTTTAAAAATAGGTGCTCATAGGCATTTCAGATGTAGTTTCCGATAGGCATTTCAAAAATAGGTGTCGATAGGCATTTCAGATATAGGTGTCGATAGGCATTTCAGATATGGGTGTCGATAGGCATTTCAGATATAGGTGTCGATAGGCATTTCAAATATAGGTGCTGATAGGCATTTCAGATGTAGTTTCCGATAGGCATTTCAAAAATAGGTGTCGATAGGCATTTCAGATATAGGTGTCGATAGGCATTTCAGATATAGGTGTCGATAGGCATTTCAGATATAGGTGTCGATAGGCATTTCAGATATAGGTGTCGATAGGCATTTCAGATATAGGTGTCGATAGGCATTTCAGATATAGGTGTCGATAGGCATTTCAGATATAGGTGTCGATAGGCATTTCAGATATAGGTGCCGATAGGCATTTCAGATATAGTTGCCGATTGGTTTTTTAAAAATAGGTGCCGATAGGCATTTCAGATATAGAAGCCGATAGGCATTTCAAATATAGGTGCCGATAGGCATTCCAGATATGGTTGCTAAAAGGCATTTCAAATATAGGTGCTGATAGGCATTTCAGATGTAGTTTCCGATAGGCATTTCAAAATAGGTGTCGATAGGCATTTCAGATATAGGTGTCGATAGGCATTTCAGATATATGTGTCGATAGGCATTTCAGATATAGGTGTCGATAGGCATTTCAGATATAGGTGTCGATAGGCATTTCAGATATAGGTGTCGATAGGCATTTCAGATATAAGTGTCGATAGGCATTTCAGATATAGGTGTCGATAGGCATTTCAGATATAGGTGCTGATAGGCATTTCAGATATAGTTGCCGATTGGCATTTTAAAAATAGGTGCCGATAGGCATTTCAGATATAGGAACCGATAGGCATTTCAAATATAGGTGCCGATAGGCATTCCAGATATGGTTGCCGATAGGCATTTTAAATATAGGTGCTGATAGGCATTTCAGATGTAGTTTCCGATAGGCATTTCAAAAATAGGTGTCGATAGGCATTTCAGATATAGGTGTCGATAGGCATTTCAGATATAGGTGTCGATAGGCATTTCAGATATAGGTGTCGATAGGCATTTCAGATATAGGTGTCGATAGGCATTTCAGATATAGGTGTCGATAGGCATTTCAGATATAGGCGCCGATAGGCATTTCAGATATAGTTGCCGATTGGCATTTTAAAAATAGGTGCCGATAGGCATTTCAGATATAGAAGCCGATAGGCATTTCAAATATAGGTGCCGATAGGCATTCCAGATATGGTTGCCGATAGGCATTTCAAATATAGGTGCTGATAGGCATTTCAGAAGTAGTTTCCGATAGGCATTTCAAAAATAGGTGTCGATAGGCATTTCAGATATAGGTGTCGATAGGCATTTCAGATATAGGTGTCGATAGGCATTTCAGATATAGGTGTCGATAGGCATTTCAGATATAGGTGTCGATAGGCATTTCAGATATAGGTGTCGATAGGCATTTCAGATATAGGTGCCGATAGGCATTTCAGATATAGTTGCCGATTGGCAATTTAAAAATAGGTGCCGATAGGCATTTTAGATATAGAAGCCGATAGGCATTTCAAATATAGGTGCCGATAGGCATTCCATATATGGTTGCCGATAGGCATTTCAAATATAGGTGCTGATAGGCATTTCAGATGTAGTTTCCGATAGGCATTTCAAAAATAGGTGTCGATAGGCATTTCAGATATAGGTGTCGATAGGCATTTCAGATATAGGTGTCGATAGGCATTTCAGATATAGGTGTCGATAGGCATTTCAGATATAGGTGTCGATAGGCATTTCAGATATAGATGTCGATAGGCATTTCAGATATAGGTGTCGATAGGCATTTCAGATATAGGTGTCGATAGGCATTTCAGTTATAGGTGTCGATAGGCATTTCAGATATAGGTGTCGATAGGCATTTCAGATATAGGTGCCGATAGGCATTTCAGATATAGTTGCCGATTGGCATTTTAAAAATAGGTGCCGATAGGCATTTCAGATATAGAAGCCGATAGGCATTTCAAATATAGGTGCCGATAGGCATTCCAGATATAGCTGCCGATAGGCATTTCAAATATAGGTGCTGATAGGCATTTCAGATGTAGTTTCCGATAGGCATTTCAAAAATAGGTGTCGATAGGCATTTCAGATATAGGTGTCGATAGGCATTTCAGATATAGGTGTCGATAGGCATTTCAGATATAGGTGTCGATAGGCATTTCAGATATAGGTGTCGATAGGCATTTCAGATACAGGTGTCGATAAGCATTTCAGATATAGGTGTCGATAGGCATTTCAGATATAGGTGTCGATAGGCATTTCAGATATAGGTGTCGATAGGCATTTCAGATATAGGTGTCGATAGGCATTTCAGATATAGGTGTCGATAGGCATTTCAGATATAGGTGCCGATAGGCATTTCAGATATAGTTGCCGATTGGCATTTTAAAAATATGTGCCGATAGGCATTTCAGATATAGAAGCCGATAGGCATTTCAAATATAGGTGCTGATAGGCATTTCAGATGTAGTTTCCGATAGGCATTTCAAAAATAGGTGTCGATAGGCATTTCAGATATAGGTGTCGATAGGCATTTCAGATATAGGTGTCGATAGGCATTTCAGATATAGGTGTCGATAGGCATTTCAGATATAGGTGTCGATAGGCATTTCAGATATAGGTGTCGATAGGCATTTCAGATATAGGTGTCGATAGGCATTTCAGATATAGGTGTCGATAGGCATTTCAGATATAGGTGTCGATAGGCATTTTAGATATAGGTGCCGATAGGCATTTCAGATATAGTTGCCGATTGGCATTTTAAAAATAGGTGCCGATAGGCATTTCAGATATAGAAACCGATAGGCATTTCAAATATAGTTGCCGATAGGCATTACAGATATGGTTGCCGATAGGCATTTCAAATATAGGTGCTGATAGGCATTTCAGATGTAGTTTCCGATAGGCATTTCAAAAATAGGTGTCGATAGGCATTTCAGATATAGGTGTCGATAGGCATTTCAGATATAGGTGTCGATAGGCATTTCAGATATAGGTGTCGATAGGCATTTCAGATATAGGTGTCGATAGGCATTTCAGATATAGGTGTCGATAGGCATTTCAGATATAGGTGTCGATAGGCATTTCAGATATAGGTGCCGATAGGCATTTCAGATATAGTTGCCGATTGGCATTTTAAAAATAGGTGCCGATAGGCATTTCAGATATAGAAGCCGATAGGCATTTCAAATATAGGTGCCGATAGGCATTCCAGATATGGTTGCCGATAGGCATTTCAAATATAGGTGCTGATAGGCATTTCAGATGTAGTTTCCGATAGGCATTTCAAAAATAGGTGTCGATAGGCATTTCAGATATAGGTGTCGATAGGCATTTCAGATATAGGTGTCGATAGGCATTTCAGATATAGGTGTCGATAGGCATTTCAGATATAGGTGTCGATAGGCATTTCAGATATAGGTGTCGATAGGCATTTCAGATATAGGTGCTGATAGGCATTTCAGATATAGTTGCCGAGTGGCATTTAAAAAATAGGTGCCGATAGGCATTTCAGATATAGAAGCCGATAGGCATTTCAAATATAGGTGCCGATAGGCATTCCAGATATGGTTGCCGATAGGCATTTCAAATATAGGTGCTGATAGGCATTTCAGATGTAGTTTCCGATAGGCATTTTAAAAATAGGTGTCGATAGGCATTTCAGATATAGGTGTCGATAGGCATTTCAGATATAGGTGTCGATAGGCATTTCAGATATAGGTGCCGATAGGCATTTCAGATATAGTTGTCGATTGGCATTTTAAAAATAGGTGCCGATAGGCATTTCAGATATAGAAGCCGATAGGCATTTCAAATATAGGTGCCGATAGGCATTCCAGATATGGTTGCCGATAGGCATTTCAAATATAGGTGCTGATAGGCATTTCAGATGTAGTTTCCGATAGGCATTTCAAAAATAGGTGTCGATAGGCATTTCAGATATAGGCGTCGATAGGCATTTCAGATATAGGTGTCGATAGGCATTTCAGATATAGGTGTCGATAGGCATTTCAGATATCGGTGTCGATAGGCATTTCAGATATAGGTGTCGAAAGGCATTTCAGATATAGGTGTCGATAGGCATTTCAGATATAGGTGCCGATAGGCATTTCAGATATAGTTGCCGATTGGCATTTTAAAAATAGGTGCCGATAGGCATTTCAGATATAGAAGCCGATAGGCATTTCAAATATAGGTGCCGATAGGCATTCCAGATATGGTTGCCGATAGGCATTTCAAATATAGGTGCTGATAGGCATTTCAGATGTAGTTTCCGATAGGCATTTCAAAAATAGGTGTCGATAGGCATTTCAGATATAGGCGTCGATAGGCATTTCAGATATAGGTGTCGTTAGGCATTTCAGATATAGGTGTCGATAGGCATTTCAGATATAAGTGTCGATAGGCATTTCAGATATAGGTGTCGATAGGCATTTCAGATATAGGTGTCGATAGGCATTTCAGATATAGGTGTCGATAGGCATTTCAGATATAGGTGTCGATTGGCATTTCAGATATAGGTGCCGATAGGCATTTCAGATATAGTTGCCGATTAGCATTTTAAAAATAGGTGCCGATAGGCATTTCAGATATAGTTGCCGATTGGCATTTTAAAAATAGGTGCCGATAGGCATTTCAGATATAGAAGCCGATAGGCATTTCAAATATAGGTGCCGATAGGCATTCCAGATATGGTTGCCGATAGGCATTTCAAATATAGGTGCTGATAGGCATTTCAGATGTAGTTTCCGATAGGCATTTCAAAAATATGTGTCGATAGGTATTTCAGATATAGGTGTCGATAGGCATTTCAGATATAGGTGTCGATAGGCATTTCAGATATAGGTGTCGATAGGCATTTCAGATATAAGTGTCGATAGGCATTTCAGATATAGGTGTCGATAGGCATTTCAGATATAGGTGTCGATAGGCATTTCAGATATAGGTGTCGATAGGCATTTCAGATATAGGTGTCGATAGGCATTTCAGATATAGGTGTCGATAGGCATTTCAGATATAGGTGTGATAGGCATTACAGATATAGGTGTCGATAGGCATTTCAGATATAGGTGCCGATAGGCATTTCAGATATAGTTGCCGATTGGCATTTTAAAAATAGGTACCGATAGGCATTTCAGATATAGAAGCCGATAGGCATTTCAAATATAGGTGCCGATAGGCATTCCAGATATGGTTGCCGATAGGCATTTCAAATATAGGTGCTGATAGGCATTTCAGATGTAGTTTCCGATAGGCATTTCAAAAATAGGTGTCGATAGGCATTTCAGATATAGGTGTCGATAGGCATTTCAGATATAGGTGTCGATAGGCATTTCAGATATAGGTGTCGATAGGCATTTCAGGTATAGGTGTTGATAGGCATTTCAGATATAGGTGTCGATAGGCATTTCAGATATAGGTGTCGATAGGCATTTCAGATATAGGTGTCGATAGGCATTTCAGATATAGGTGCCGATAGGCATTTCAGATATAGTTGCCGATTGGCATTTTAAAAATAGGTGCCGATAGGCATTTCAGATATAGAAGCCGATAGGCATTTCAAATATAGGTGCCGATAGGCATTCCAGATATGGTTGCCGATAGGCATTTCAAATATAGGTGCTGATAGGCATTTCAGATGTAGTTTCCGATAGGCATTTCAAAAATAGGTGTCGATAGGCATTTCAGATATAGGCGTCGATAGGCATTTCAGATATAGGTGTCGATAGGCATTTCAGATATAGGTGTCGATAGGCATTTCAGATATCGGTGTCGATAGGCATTTCAGATATAGGTGTCGAAAGGCATTTCAGATATAGGTGTCGATAGGCATTTCAGATATAGGTGTCGATAGGCATTTCAGATATAGGTGTCGATAGGCATTTCAGATATAGGTGTCGATAGGCATTTCAGATATAGGTGTCGATAGGCATTTCAGATATAGGTGTCGATAGGCATTTCAGATATAGGTGTCGATAGGCATTTCAGATATAGTTGTCGATAGGCATTTCAGATATAGGTGTCGATAGCCATTTCAGATATAGGTGTCGATAGGCATTTCAGATATAGGTGCCGATAGGCATTTCAGATGTAGGTGTCGATAGGCATTTCAGATGTAGGTGTCGATAGGCATTTCAGATATAGGTGTCGATAGGCATTTCAGATATAGGTGTCGATAGGCATTTCAGATATAGGTGTCGATAGACATTTCAGATATAGGTGTCGATAGGCATTTCAGATATAGGTGCCGATAGGCATTTCAGATATAGTTGCCGATTGGCATTTTAAAAATAGGTGCCGATAGGCATTTCAGATATAGAAGCCGAGAGGCATTTCAAATATAGGTGCCGATAGGCATTCCAGATATGGTTGCCGATAGACATTTCAAATATAGGTGCTGATAGCATTTCAGATGTAGTTTCCGATAGGCATTTCAAAAATAAGTGTCGATAGGTATTTCAGATATAGGTGTCGATAGGCATTTCAGATATGGGTGTCGATAGGCATTTCAGATATAGGTGTCGATAGGCATTTCAGATATAGGTGTCGATAGGCATTTCAGATATAGGTGTCGATAGGCATTTCAGATATAGGTGTCGATAGGCATTTCAGATATAGGTGTCGATAGGCATTTCAGATATAGGTGCCGATAGGCATTTCAGATATAGTTGCCGATTGGCATTTTAAAAATAGGTGCCGATAGGCATTTCAGATATAGAACCCGATAAGCATTTCAAATATAGGCGCCGATAGGCATTCCAGATATGGTTGCCGATAGGCATTTTAAATATAGGTGCTGATAGGCATTTCAGATGTAGTTTCCGATAGGCATTTCAAAAATAGGTGTCGATAGGCATTTCAGATATAAGTGTCGATAGGCATTTCAGATATAGGTGTCGATAGGCATTTCAGATATAGGTGTCGATAGGCATTTCAGATATAGTTGCCGATTGGCATTTTAAAAATAGGTGCCGATAGGCATTTCAGATATTGAAGCCGATAGGCATTTCAAATATAGTTGCCGATAGGCATTCCAGATATGGTTGCCGATAGGCATTTCAAATATAGGTGCTGATAGGCATTTCAGATGTAGTTTCCGATAGGCATTTCAAAAATAGGTGTCGATAGGCATTTCAGATATAGGTGTCGATAGGCATTTCAGATATAGGTGTCGATAGGCATTTCAGATATAGGTGTCGATAGGCATTTCAGATATAGGTGTCGATAGGCATTTCAGATGTAGGTGTCGATAGGCATTTTAGATATAGGTGCCGATAGGCATTTCAGATATAGTTGCCGATTGGCATTTTAAAAATAGGTGCCGATAGGCATTTCAGATATAGAAGCCGATAGGCATTTCAAATATAGTTGCCGATAGGCATTCCAGATATGGTTGCCGATAGGCATTTCAAATATAGGTGCTGATAGGCATTTCAGATGTAGTTTCCGATAGGCATTTCAAAAATAGGTGTCGATAGGCATTTCAGATATAGGTGTCGATAGGCATTTCAGATATAGGTGTCGATAGGCATTTCAGATATAGGTGTCGATAGGCATTTCAGATATAGGTGTCGATAGGCATTTCAGATATAGGTGCCGATAGGCATTTCAGATATAGTCTCCGATTGGCATTTTAAAAATAGGTGCCGATAGGCATTTCAGATATAGAAGCCGATAGGCATTTCAAATATAGGTGCCGATAGGCATTCCAGATATGGTTGCCGATAGGCATTTCAAATATAGGTGCTGATAGGCATTTCAGATGTTGTTTCCGATAGGCATTTCAAAAATAGGTGTCGATAGGCATTTCTGATATAGGTGTCGATAGGCATTTCAGATATAGGTGTCGATAGGCATTTCAGATATAGGTGTCGATAGGCATTTCAGATATAGGTGTCGATAGGCATTTCAGATATAGGTGCCGATAGGCATTTCAGATATAGTTGCCGATTGGCATTTTAAAAATAGGTGCCGATAGGCATTTTAGATATAGAAGCCGATAGGCATTTCAAATATAGGTGCCGATAGGCATTCCATATATAATTGCCGATAGGCATTTCAAATATAGGTGCTGATAGGCATGTCAGATGTAGTTTCCGATAGGCATTTCAAAAATAGGTGTCGATAGGCATTTCAGATATAGGTGTCGATAGGCATTTCAGATATAGGTGTCGATAGGCATTTCAGATATAGGTGTCGATAGGCATTTCAGATATAGGTGTCGATAGGCATTTCAGATATAGGTGTCGATAGGCATTTCAGATATATGTGTCGATAGGCATTTCAGATATAGGTGTCGATAGGCATTTCAGATATAGGTGCCGATAGGCATTTCAGATATAGTTACCGATTGGCATTTTTAAAATAGGTGCCGATAGGCATTTCAGATATAGAAGCCGATAGGCATTTCAAATATAGGTGCCGATAGGCATTCCAGATATGGTTGCCGATAGGCATTTCAATATAGGTTCTGATAGGCATTTCAGATGTAGTTTCCGATAGGCATTTCAAAAATAGGTGTCGATAGGCATTTCAGATATAGGTGTCGATAGGCATTTCAGATATAGGTGTCGATAGGCATTTCAGATATAGGTGTCGATAGGCATTTCAGATATAGGTGTCGATAGGCATTTCAGATATAGGTGTCGATAGGCATTTCAGATATAGGTGTCGATAGGCATTTCAGATATAGAAGCCGATAGGCATTTCAAATATAGGTGCCGATAGGCATTCCAGATATGGTTGCCGATAGGCATTTCAAATATAGGTGCTGATAGGCATTTCAGATGTAGTTTCCGATAGGCATTTCAAAAATAGGTGTCGATAGGCATTTCAGATATAGGTGCCGATAGGCATTTTAGATATAGTTGCCGATTGGCATTTTAAAAAAAGGTGCCGGTAGACATTTCAGATATAGAAGCCGATAGGCATTTCAAATATAGGTACCGATAGGCATTCCAGATATGGTTGCCGATAGGCATTTCAAATATAGGTGCTGATAGGCATTTCAGATGTAGTTTCCGATAGGCATTTCAAAAATAGGTGTCGATAGGCATTTCAGATATAGGTGTCGATAGCCATTTCAGATATAGGTGTCGATAGGCATTTCAGATATAGGTGTCGATAGGCATTTCAGATATAGGTGTCGATAGGCATTTCAGATATAGGTGTCGATAGGCATTTCAGATATAGGTGTCGATAGGCATTTCAGATATAGGTGCCGATAGGCATTTCAGATATAGTTGCCGATTGGCATTTTAAAAATAGGTGACGATAGGCATTTCAGATATAGAAGCCGATAGGCATTTCAAATATAGGTGCCGATAGGAATTCCAGATATGGTTGCCGATAGGCATTTCAAATATAGGTGCTGATAGGCATTTCAGATGTAGTTTCCGATGGGCATTTCAAAAATAGGTGTCGATAGGCATTTCAGATATAGGTGTCGATAGGCATTTCAGATATAGGTGTCGAAAGGCATTTCAGATATAGGTGTCGATAGGCATTTCAGATATAGGTGTCGATAGGCATTTCAGATATAGGTGCCGATAGGCATTTCAGATATAGGTGTCGATAGGCATTTCAGATATAGGTGCCGATAGGCATTTCAGATATAGTTGCCGATTGGCATTTTAAAAATAGGTGCCGATAGGCATTTCAGATATAGAAGCCGATAGGCATTTCAAATATAGGTGTCGATAGGCATTTCAGATATAGGTGTCGATAGGCATTTCAGATATAGGTGTCGATAGGCATTTCAGATATAGGTGTCGATAGGCATTTCAGATATAGGTGTCGATAGGCATTTCAGATATAGGTGTCGATAGGCATTTCAGATATAGGTGTCGATAGGCATTTCAGATATAGGTGTCGATAGGCATTTCAGATATAGGTGTCGATAGGCATTTCAGATATAGGTGTCGATAGGCATTTCAGATATAAGTGCCGATAGGCATTTCAGATATAGTTGCCGATTGGCATTTTAAAAATAGGTGCCGATAGGCATTTCAGATATAGAAGCCGATAGACATTTCAAATATAGGTGCCGATAGGCATTCCAGATATGGTTGCCGATAGGCATTTCAAATATAGGTGCTGATAGGCATTTCAGATGTAGTTTCCGATAGGCATTTCAAAAATAGGTGTCGATAGGCATTTCAGATATAGGTGTCGATAGGCACTTCAGATATAGGTGTCGATAGGCATTTCAGATATAGGTGTCAATAGGTATTTCAGATATAAGTGTCGATAGGCATTTCAGATATAGGTGTCGATAGGCATTTCAGATATAGGTGTCGATAGGCATTTCAGATATAGGTGTCGATAGGCATTTCAGATATAGGTGCCGATAGGCATTTCAGATATAGTTGCCGATTGGCATTTTAAAAATAGGTGCTGATAGGCATTTCAGATATAGAAGCCGATAGGCATTTCAAATATAGGTGCCGATAGGCATTCCAGATATGGTTGCCGATAGTCATTTCAAATATAGGTGCTGATAGGCATTTCAGATGTATTTTCCGATAGGCATTTCAAAAATAGGTGTCGATAGGCATTTCAGATATAGGTGTCGATAGGCATTTCAGATATAGGTGTCGATAGGCATTTTAGATATAGGTGTCGATAGGCATTTCAGATATAGGTGTCGATAGGCATTTCAGATATAGGTGTCGATAGGCATTTCAGATATAGGTGTCGATAGGCATTTCAGATATAGGTGTGGATAGAAATTTCAGATATAGGTGTCGATAGGCATTTCAGATATAGGTGTCGATAGGCATTTCAGATATAGGGGCCGATAGGCATTTCAGATATAGTTGCCGATTGGCATTTTAAAAATAGGTGCCGATAGGCATTTCAGATATAGAAGCCGATAGGCATTTCAAATATAGGTGCCGATAGGCATTCCAGATATGGTTGCCGATAGGCATTTCAAATATAGGTGCTGATAGGCATTTCAGATGTAGTTTCCAATAGGCATTTCAAAAATAGGTGTCGATAGGCATTTCAGATATAGGTGTCGATTGGCATTTCAGATATAGGTGTCGATAGGCATTTTAGATATAGGTGTCGATAGGCATTTCAGATATAGGTGTCGATAGGCATTTCAGATATAGGTGTCGATAGGCATTTCAGATATAGGTGTCGATAGGCATTTCAGATATAGGTGCCGACAGGCATTTCAGATATAGTTGCCGATTGGCATTTTAAAAATAGGTGCCGATAGGCATTTCAGATATAGAAGCCGATAGGCATTTCAAATATAGGTGCTGATAGGCATTTCAGATGTAGTTTCCGATAGGCATTTCAAAAATAGGTGTCGATAGGCATTTCAGATATAGGTGTCGATAGGCATTTCAGATATAGGTGTCAAAAGGCATTTCAGATATAGGTGTCGATAGGCATTTCAGATATAGGTGTCGATAGGCATTTCAGATATAGGTGTCGATAGGCATTTCAGATATAGGTGTCGATAGGCATTTCAAATATAGGTGTCAATAGGCATTTCGGATATAGGTGCCGATAGGCATTTCAGATATAGTTGCCGATTGGCATTTTAAAAATAGGTGCCGATAGGCATTTCAGATATAGAAGCCGATAGGCATTTCAAATATAGGTGCCGATAGGCATTCCAGATATGGTTGCCGATAGGCATTTCAAATATAGGTGCTGATAGGCATTTCAGATGTAGTTTCCGATAGGCATTTCAAAAATAGGTGTCGATAGGCATTTCAGATATAGGTGTCGATAGGCATTTCAGATATAGGTGTCGATAGGCATTTCAGATATAGGTGTCGATAGGCATTTCAGATATAGGTGTCGATAGGCATTTCAGATATAGGTGTCGATAGGCATTTAAGATATAGGTGTCGATAGGCATTTCAGATATAGGTGTCGATAGGCATTTCAGATATAGGTGTCGATAGGCATTTCAGATATAGGTGCCGATAGGCATTTCAGATATAGTGGCCGATTGGCATTTTAAAAATAGGTGCCGATATGCATTTCAGATATAGAAGCCGATAGGCATTTCAAATATAGGTGCCGATAGGCATTCCAGATATGGTTGCCGATAGGCATTTCAAATATAGGTGCTGATAGGCATTTCAGATGTAGTTTTCGATAGGCATTTCAAAAATAGGTGTCGATAGGCATTTCAGATATAGGTGTCGATAGGCATTTCAGATATAGGTGTCGATAGGCATTTCAGATATAGGTGTCGATAGGCATTTCAGATATAGGTGTCGATAGGCATTTCAGATATAGGTGTCGATAGGCATTTCAGATATAGGTGTCGATAGGCATTTCAGATATAGGTGCCGATAGGCATTTCAGATATAGTTGCCGATTGGCATTTTAAAAATAGGTGCCGATAGGCATTTCAGATATAGAAGCCGATAGGCATTTCAAATATAGGTGCCGATAGGCATTCCAGATATGGTTGCCGATAGGCATTTCAAATATAGGTGCTGATAGGCATTTCAGATGTAGTTTCCGATAGGCATTTCAAAAATAGGTGTCGATAGGCATTTCAGATATAGGTGTCGATAGGCATTTCAGATATAGGTGTCGATAGGCATTTCAGATATAGGTGTCGATAGGCATTTCAGATATCGGTGTCGATAGGCATTTCAGATATAGGTGTCGAAAGGCATTTCAGATATAGGTGTCGATAGGCATTTCAGATATAGGTGTCGATAGGCATTTCAGATATAGGTGCCGATAGGCATTTCAGATATAGTTGCCGATTGGCATTTTAAAAATAGGTGCCGATAGGCATTTCAGATATAGAAGCCGATAGGCATTTCAAATATAGGTGCCGATAGGCATTCCAGATATGGTTGCCGATAGGCATTTCAAATATAGGTGCTGATAGGCATTTCAGATGTAGTTTCCGATAGGCATTTCAAAAATAGGTGTCGATAGGCATTTCAGATATAGGTGTCGATAGGCATTTCAGATATAGGTGTCGATAGGCATTTCAGATATAGGTGTCGATAGGCATTTCAGATATAGGTGTCGATAGGCATTTCAGATATATGTGTCGATAGGCATTTCAGATATAGGTGTCGATAGGCATTTCAGATATAGGTGCCGATAGGCATTTCAGATATAGTTGCCGATTGGCATTTTAAAAATAGGTGCCGATAGGCATTTCAGATATAGAAGCCGATAGGCATTTCAAATATAGGTGCCGATAGGCATTCCAGATATGGTTGCCGATAGGCATTTCAAATATAGGTGCTGATAGGCATTTCAGATGTAGTTTCCGATAGGCATTTCAAAAATAGGTGTCGATAGGCATTTCAGATATAGGTGTCGATAGGCATTTCAGATATAGGTGTCGATAGGCATTTCAGATATAGGTGTCGATAGGCATTTCAGATATGGGTGTCGATAGGCATTTCAGATATAGGTGTCGATAGGCATTTCAGATATAGGTGTCGATAGGCATTTCAGATATAGGTGTCGATAGGCATTTCAGATATAGGTGCCGATAGGCATTTCAGATATAGTTGCCGATTGGCATTTTAAAAATAGGTGCCGATAGGCATTTCAGATATAGAAGCCGATAGGCATTTCAAATATAGGTGCCGATAGGCATTCCAGATATTGTTGCCGATAGGCATTTCAAATATAGGTGCTGATAGGCATTTCAGATGTAGTTTCCGATAGGCATTTCAAAAATAGGTGTCGATAGGCATTTCAGATATAGGTGTCGATAGGCATTTCAGATATAGGTGTCGATAGGCATTTCAGATATAGGTGTCGATAGGCATTTCAGATATAGGTGTCGATAGGCATTTCAGATATAGGTGTCGATAGGCATTTCAGATATAGGTGTCGATAGGCATTTCAGATATAGGTGTCGATAGGCATTTCAGATATAGAAGCCGAAAGGCATTTCAAATATAGATGCCGATAGGCATTCCAGATATGGTTGCCGATAGGCATTTCAAATATAGGTGCTGATAGGCATTTCAAATGTAGTTTCCGATAGGCATTTCAAAAATAGGTGTCGATAGGCATTTCAGATATAGGTGTCGATAGGCATTTCAGATATAGGTGTCGATAGGCATTTCAGATATAGGTGTCGATAGGCATTTCAGATATAGGTGTCGATAGGCATTTCAGATATAGGTGTCGATAGGCATTTCAGATATAGGTGTCGATAGGCATTTCAGATATAGGTGTCGATAGGCATTTCAGATATAGGTGTCGATAGGCATTTCAGATATAGGTGTCGATAGGCATTTCAGATATAGGTGTCGATAGGCATTTCAGATATAGGTGCCGATAGGCATTTCAGATATAGTTGCCGATTGGCATTTTAAAAATAGGTGCCGATAGGCATTTCAGATATAGAAGCCGATAGGCATTTCAAATATAGGTGATGATAGGCATTTCAGATGTAGTTTCCGATAGGCATTTCAAAAATAGGTGTCGATAGGCATTTCAGATATAGGTGTCGATAGGCATTTCAGATATAGGTGTCGATAGGCATTTCAGATATAGGTGTCGATAGGCATTTCAGATATAGGTGTCGATAGGCATTTCAGATATAGGTGTCGATAGGCATATCAGATATAGGTGTCGATAGGCATTTCAGATATATGTGTCGATAGGCATTTCAGATATAGGTGTCGATAGGCATTTCAGATTTAGGTGCCGATAGGCATTTCAGATATAGGTGCAATAGGCATTTCAGATATAGTTGCCGATTGGCATTTTAAAAATAGGTGCCGATAGGCATTTCAGATATAGAAGCCGATAGGCATTTCAAATATAGGTGCCGATAGGCATTCCAGATATGGTTGCCGATAGGCATTTCAAATATAGGTGCTGATAGGCATTTCAGATGTAGTTTCCGATAGGCATTTCAAAAATAGGTGTCGATAGGCATTTCAGATATAGGTGTCGATAGGCATTTCAGATATAGGTGTCGATAGGCATTTCAGATATAGGTGTCGATAGGCATTTCAGATATCGGTGTCGATAGGCATTTCAGATATAGGTGTCGAAAGGCATTTCAGATATAGGTGTCGATAGGCATTTCAGATATAGGTGTCGATAGGCATTTCAGAAAAAGTTGCCGATAGGCATTTCAGATATAGTTGCCGATTGGCATTTTAAAAATAGGTGCCGATAGGCATTTCAGATATAGAAGCCGATAGGCATTTCAAATATAGGTGCCGATAGGCATTCCAGATATGGTTGCCGATAGGCATTTCAAATATAGGTGTTGATAGGCATTTCAGATGTAGTTTCCGATAGGCATTTCGAAAATAGGTGTCGATAGGCATTTCAGATATAGGTGTCGATAGGCATTTCAAATATAGGTGTCGATAGGCATTTCAGATATAGGTGTCGATAGGCATTTCAGATATAGGTGTCGATAGGCATTTCAAATATAGGTGTCGATAGGCATTTCAGATATAGGTGTCGATAGGCATTTCAGATATAGGTGCCGATAGGCATTTCAGATATAGTTGCCGATTGGCATTTTAAAAATAGGTGCCGATAGGCATTTCAGATATAGAAGCCGATAGGCATTTCAAATATAGGTGCCGATAGGCATTCCAGATATGGTTGCCGATAGGCATTTCAAATATAGGTGCTGATAGGCATTTCAGATGTAGTTTCCGATAGGCATTTCAAAAATAGGTGTCGATAGGCATTTTAGATATAGGTGTCGATAGGCATTTCAGATATAGGTGTCGATAGGCATTTCAGATATAGGTGTCGATAGGCATTTCAGATATAGGTGTCGATAGGCATTTCAGATATAGGTGTCGATAGGCATTTCAGATATAGGTGTCGATAGGCATTTCAGATATAGGTGTCGATAGGCATTTCAGATATAGGTGTCGATAGGCATTTCAGATATAGGTGCCGATAGGCATTTCAGATATAGGTGTCGATAGGCATTTCAGATATAGGTGTCGATAGGCATTTCAGATATAGGTGTCGATAGGCATTTCAGATATAGGTGTCTATAGGCATTTCAGATATAGGTGTCGATAGGAATTTCAGATATAGGTGCCGATAGGCATTTCAGATATATTTGCCGATTGGCATTTTAAAAATAGGTGCCGATAGGCATTTCAGATATAGAAGCCGATAGGCATTTCAAATATAGGTGCCGATAGGCATTCCAGATATGGTTGCCGATAGGCATTTCAAATATAGGTGCTGATAGGCATTTCAGATGTAGTTTCCGATAGGCATTTCAAAAATAGGTGTCGATAGGCATTTCGGATATAGGTGTCGATAGGCATTTCAGATATAGTTGTCGATAGGCATTTCAGATATAGGTGTCGATAGGCATTTCAGATATAGGTGTCGATAGGCATTTCAGATATAGGTCCCGATAAGCATTTCAGATATAGTTGCCGATTGGCATTTTAAAAATAGGTGCCGATAGGCATTTCAGATATAGAAGCCGATAGGCATTTCAAATATAGGTGCCGATAGGCATTCCAGATATGGTTGCCGATAGGCATTTCAAATATAGGTGCTGATAGGTATTTCAGATGTAGTTTCCGATAGGCATTTCAAAAATAGGTGTCGATAGGCATTTCAGATATAGGTGTCGATAGGCATTTCAGATATAGGTGTCGATAGGCATTTCAGATATAGGTGTCGATAGGCATTTCAGATATAGGTGTCGATAGGCATTTCAGATATAGGTGTCGATAGGCATTTCAGATACAGGTGTCGATAGGCATTTCAGATATAGGTGTCGATAGGCATTTCAGATATAGGTGTCGATAGGCAATTCAGATATAGGTGCCGATAGGCATTTCAGATATAGTTGCCGATTGGCATTTTAAAAATAGGTGCCGATAGGCATTTCAGATATAGAAGCCGATAGGCATTTCAAATATAGGTGCCGATAGGCATTCCAGATATGGTTGCCGATAGGCATTTCAAATATAGGTGCTGATAGGCATTTCAGATGTAGTTTCCGATAGGCATTTCAAAAATAGGTGTCGATAGGCATTTCAGGATATAGGTGTCGATAGGCATTTCAGATATAGGTGTCAATAGGCATTTCAGATATAGGTGTCGATAGGCATTTCAGATATAGGTGTCGATAGGCATTTCAGATATAGGTGTCGATAGGCATTTCAGATATAGGTGTCGATAGGCATTTCAGATATAGGTGTCGATAGGCATTTCAGATATAGGTGTCGATAGGCATTTCAGATATAGGTGTCGATAGGCATTTCAGATATAGGTGCCGATAGGCATTTCAGATATAGTTGCCGATTGGCATTTTAAAAATAGGTGCCGATAGGCATTTCAGATATAGAAACCGATAGGCATTTCAAATATAGGTGCCGATAGGCATTCCAGATATGGTTGCCGATAGGCATTTCAAATATAGGTGCTGATAGGCATTTCAGATGTAGTTTCCGATAGGCATTTCAAAAATAGGTGTCGATAGGCATTTCAGATATAGGTGTCGATAAGCATTTCAGATATAGGTGTCGATAGGCATTTCAGATATAGGGGTCGATAGGCATTTCAGATATAGGTGCCGATAGGCATTTCAGATATAGTTGCCGATTGGCATTTTAAAAATAGGTGCCGATAGGCATTTCAGATATAGAAGCCGATAGCCATTTCAAATATAGGTGCCGATAGGCATTCCAGATATGGTTGCCGATAGGCATTTCAAATATAGGTGCTGATAGGCATTTCAGATGTAATTTCCGATAGGCATTTCAAAAATAGGTGTCGATAGGCATTTCAGATATAGGTGTCGATAGGCATTTCAGATATAGGTGTCGATAGGCATTTCAGATATAGGTGCCGATAGGCATTTAAGATATAGTTGCCGATTAGCATTTTAAAAAAAGGTGCCGATAGGCATTTCAGATATAGAAGCCGATAGGCATTTCAAATATAGGTGCCGATAGGCATTCCAGATATGGTTGCCGATTGGCATTTCAAATATAGGTGCTGATAGGCATTTCAGATGTAGTTTCCGATAGGCATTTCAAAAATAGGTGTCGATAGGCATTTCAGATATAGGTGTCGATAGGCATTTCAGATATAGGTGTCGATAGGCATTTCAGATATAGGTGTCGATAGGCATTTCAGATATAGGTGTCGATAGGCATTTCAGATATAGGTGTCGATAGGCATTTCAGATATAGGTGTCGATAGGCATTTCAGATATAGGTGTCGATAGGCATTTCAGATATAGGTGCCGATAGGCATTTCAGATATAGTTGCCGATTGGCATTTTAAAAATAGGTGCCGATAGGCATTTCAGATATAGAAGCCGATAGGCATTTCAAATATAGGTGCTGATAGGCATTTCAGATGTAGTTTCCGATAGGCATTTCAAAAATAGGTGTCGATAGGCATTTCAGATATATGTGTCGATAGGCATTTCAGATATAGGTGTCGATAGGCATTTCAGATATACGTGTCGATAGGCATTTCAGATATAGGTGTCGATAGGCATTTCAGATATAGGTGTCGATAGGCATTTCAGATATAGGTGTCGATAGGCATTTAAGATATAGGTGTCGATAGGCATTTCAGATATAGGTGCCGATAGGCATTTCAGATATAGTTGCCGATTGGCATTTTAAAAATAGGTGCCGATAGGCATTTCAGATATAGAAGCCGATAGGCATTTCAAATATAGGTGCCGCTAGGCATTCCAGATGTGGTTGCCGATAGGCATTTCAAATATAGGTGCTGATAGGCATTTCAGATGTAGTTTCCGATAGGCATTTCAAAAATAGGTGTCGATAGGCATTTCAGATATAGGTGTCGATAGGCATTTCAGATATAGGTGTCGATAGGCATTTCAGATATAGGGGTCGATAGGCATTTCAGATATAGGTGTCGATAGGCATTTCAGATATAGGTGTCGATAGGCATTTCAGATATAGGTGTCGATAGGCATTTCAGATATAGGTGTCAATAGGCATTTCAGATATAGGTGTCGATAGGCATTTCAGATATAGGTGCCGATAGGCATTTCAGATATAGTTGCCGATTGGCATTTTAAAAATAGGTGCCGATAGGCATTTCAGATATAGAAGCCGATAGGCATTTCAAATATAGGTGCCGATAGGCATTCCAGATATGGTTGCCGATAGGCATTTCAAATATAGGTGCTGATAGGCATTTCAGATGTAATTTCCGATAGGCATTTTCAAAAATAGGTGTCGATAGGCATTTCAGATATAGGTGTCGATAGGCATTTCAGATATAGGTGTCGATAGGCATTTCAGATATAGGTGCCGATAGGCATTTCAGATATAGTTGCCGATTAGCATTTTAAAAATAGGTGCCGATAGGCATTTCAGATATAGAAGCCGATAGGCATTTCAAATATAGGTGCCGATAGGCATTCCAGATATGGTTGCCGATTGGCATTTCAAATATAGGTGCTGATAGGCATTTCAGATGTAGTTTCCGATAGGCATTTCAAAAATAGGTGTCGATAGGCATTTCAGATATAGGTGTCGATAAGCATTTCAGATATAGGTGTCGATAGGCATTTCAGATATAGGTGTCGATAGGCATTTCAGATATAGGTGTCGATAGGCATTTCAGATATAGGTGTCGATAGGCATTTCAGATATAGGTGTCGATAGGCATTTCAGATATAGGTGTCGATAGGCATTTCAGATATAGGTGCCGATAGGCATTTCAGATATAGTTGCCGATTGGCATTTTAAAAATAGGTGCCGATAGGCATTTCAGATATAGAAGCCGATAGGCATTTCAAATATAGGTGCCGATAGGCATTCCAGATATGGTTGCCGATAGGCATTTCAAATATAGGTGCTGATAGGCATTTCAGATGTAGTTTCCGATAGGCATTTCAAAAATAGGTGTCGATAGGCATTTCAGATTAGGTGTCGATAGGCATTTCAGATATAGGTGTCGATAGGCATTTCAGATATAGGTGTCGATAGGCATTTCAGATATCGGTGTCGATAGGCATTTCAGATATAGGTGTCGAAAGGCATTTCAGATATAGGTGTCGATAGGCATTTCAGATATAGGTGTCGATAGGCATTTCAGATATAGGTGCCGATAGGCATTTCAGATATAGTTGCCGATTGGCATTTTAAAAATAGGTGCCGATAGGCATTTCAGATATAGAAGCCGATAGGCATTTCAAATATAGGTGCCGATAGGCATTCCAGATATGGTTGCCGATAGGCATTTCAAATATAGGTGCTGATAGGCATTTCAGATGTAGTTTCCGATAGGCATTTCAAAAATAGGTGTCGATAGGCATTTCAGATATAGGTGTCGATAGGCATTTCAGATATAGGTGTCGATAGGCATTTCAGATATAGGTGTCGATAGGCATTTCAGATATAGGTGTCGATAGGCATTTCAGATATAGGTGTCGATAGGCATTTCAGATATAGGTGTCGATAGGCATTTCAGATATAGGTGCCGATAGGCATTTCAGATATAGTTGCCGATTGGCATCTTAAAAATAGGTGCCGATAGGCATTTCAGATATAGAAGCCGATAGGCATTTCAAATATAGGTGCCGATAGGCATTCCAGATATGGTTGCCGATAGGCATTTCAAATATAGGTGCTGATAGGCATTTCAGATGTAGTTTCCGATAGGCATTTCAAAAATAGGTGTCGATAGGCAATTCAGATATAGGTGTCGATAGGCATTTCAGATATAGGTGTCGATAGGCATTTCAGATATAGGTGTCGATAGGCATTTCAGATATGGGTGTCGATAGGCATTTCAGATATAGGTGTCGATAGGCATTTCAGATATAGGTGTCGATAGGCATTTCAGATATAGGTGTCGATAGGCATTTCAGATATAGGTGCCGAAAGGCATTTCAGATATAGTTGCCGATTGGCATTTTAAAAATAGGTGCCGATAGGCATTTCAGATATAGAAGCCGATAGGCATTTCAAATATAGGTGATGATAGGCATTTCAGATGTAGTTTCCGATAGGCATTTCAAAAATAGGTGTCGATAGGCATTTCAGATATAGGTGTCGATAGGCATTTCAGATATAGGAGTCGATAGGCATTTCAGATATAGGTGTCGATAGGTATTTCAGATATAGGTGTCGATAGGCATTTCAGATATAGGTGTCGATAGGCATTTCAGATATAGGTGTCGATAGGCATTTCAGATATAGGTGTCGATAGGCATTTCAGATATAGGTGTCGATAGGCATTTCAGATATAGGTGTCGATAGGCATATCAGATATAGGTGTCGATAGGCATTTCAGATATATGTGTCGATAGGCATTTCAGATATAGGTGTCGATAGGAATTTCAGATTTAGGTGCCGATAGGCATTTCAGATATAGGTGCCGATAGGCATTTCAGATATAGTTGCCGATTGGCATTTTAAAAATAGGTGCCGATAGGCATTTCAGATATAGAAGCCGATAGGCATTTCAAATATAGGTGCCGATAGGCATTCCAGATATGGTTGCCGATAGGCATTTCAAATATAGGTGCTGATAGGCATTTCAGATGTAGTTTCCGATAGGCATTTCAAAAATAGGTGTCGATAGGCATTTCAGATATAGGTGTCGATAGGCATTTCAGATATAGGTGTCGATAGGCATTTCAGATATAGGTGTCGATAGGCATTTCAGATATCGGTGTCGATAGGCATTTCAGATATAGGTGTCGAAAGGCATTTCAGATATAGGTGTCGATAGGCATTTCAGATATAGGTGTCGATAGGCATTTCAGAAAAAGTTGCCGATAGGCATTTCAGATATAGTTGCCGATTGGCATTTTAAAAATATGTGCCGATAGGCATTTCAGATATAGAAGCCGATAGGCATTTCAAATATAGGTGCCGATAGGCATTCCAGATATGGTTGCCGATAGGCATTTCAAATATAGGTGTTGATAGGCATTTCAGATGTAGTTTCCGATAGGCATTTCGAAAATAGGTGTCGATAGGCATTTCAGATATAGGTGTCGATAGGCATTTCAAATATAGGTGTCGATAGGCATTTCAGATATAGGTGTCGATAGGCATTTCAGATATAGGTGTCGATAGGCATTTCAGATATAGGTGTCGATAGGCATTTCAGATATAGGTGTCGATAGGCATTTCAGATATAGGTGTCGATAGGCATTTCAGATATAGGTGCCGATAGGCATTTCAGATATAGTTGCCGATTGGCATTTTAAAAATAGGTGCCGATAGGCATTTCAGATATAGAAGCCGATAGGCATTTCAAATATAGGTGCCGATAGGCATTCCAGATATGGTTGCCGATAGGCATTTCAAATATAGGTGCTGATAGGCATTTCAGATGTAGTTTCCGATAGGCATTTCAAAAATAGGTGTCGATAGGCATTTTAGATATAGGTGTCGATAGGCATTTCAGATATAGGTGTCGATAGGCATTTCAGATATAGATGTCGATAGGCATTTCAGATATAGGTGTCGATAGGCATTTCAGATATAGGTGTCGATAGGCATTTCAGATATAGGTGTCGATAGGCATTTCAGATATAGGTGTCGATAGGCATTTCAGATATAGGTGTCGATAGGCATTTCAGATATAGGTGCCGATAGGCATTTCAGATATAGGTGTCGATAGGCATTTCAGATATAGGTGTCGATAGGCATTTCAGATATAGGTGTCGATAGGCATTTCAGATATAGGTGTCTATAGGCATTTCAGATATAGGTGTCGATAGGCATTTCAGATATAGGTGCCGATAGGCATTTCAGATATATTTGCCGATTGGCATTTTAAAAATAGGTGCCGATAGGCATTTCAGATATAGAAGCCGATAGGCATTTCAAATATAGGTGCCGATAGGCATTCCAGATATGGTTGCCGATAGGCATTTCAAATATAGGTGCTGATAGGCATTTCAGATGTAGTTTCCGATAGGCATTTCAAAAATAGGTGTCGATAGGCATTTCGGATATAGGTGTCGATAGGCATTTCAGATATAGTTGTCGATAGGCATTTCAGATATAGGTGTCGATAGGCATTTCAGATATAGTTGCCGATTGGCATTTTAAAAATAGGTGCCGATAGGCATTTCAGATATAGAAGCCGATAGGCATTTCAAATATAGGTGCCGATAGGCATTCCAGATATGGTTGCCGATAGGCATTTCAAATATAGGTGCTGATAGGCATTTCAGATGTAGTTTCCGATAGGCATTTCAAAAATAGGTGTCGATAGGCATTTCAGATATAGGTGTCGATAGGCATTTCAGATATAGGTGTCGATAGGCATTTCAGATATAGGTGTCGATAGGCATTTCAGATATAGGTGTCGATAGGCATTTCAGATATAGGTGTCGATAGGCATTTCAGATACAGGTGTCGATAGGCATTTCAGATATAGGTGTCGATAGGCATTTCAGATATAGGGGTCGATAGGCATTTCAGATATAGGTGTCGATAGGCATTTCAGATATAGGTGTCGATAGGCATTTCAGATATAGGTGTCGATAGGCATTTCAGATATAGGTGTCGATAGGCATTTCAGATATAGGTGTCGATAGGCATTTCAGATATAGGTGCCGATAGGCATTTCAGATATAGTTGCCGATTGGCATTTCAAATATAGGTGCTGATAGGCATTTCAAATGTAGTTTCCGATAGGCATTTCAAAAATAGGTGTCGATAGGCATTTCAGATATAGGTGTCGATAGGCATTTCAGATATAGGTGTCGATAGGCATTTCAGATATAGGTGTCGATAGGCATTTCAGATATAGGTGTCGATAGGCATTTCAGATATAGGTGTCGATAGGCATTTCAGATATAGGTGTCGATAGGCATTTCAGATATAGGTGTCGATAGGCATTTCAGATATAGGTGCCGATAGGCATTTCAGATATAGTTGCCGATTGGCATTTTAAAAATAGGTGCCGATAGGCATTTCAGATATAGAAGCCGATAAGCATTTCAAATATAGGTGCTGATAGGCATTTCAGATGTAGTTTCCGATAGGCATTTCAAAAATAGGTGTCGATAGGCATTTCAGATATAGGTGTCGATAGGCATTTCAGATATAGGTGTCGATAGGCATTTCAGATATACGTGTCGATAGGCATTTCAGATATAGGTGTCGATAGGCATTTCAGATATAGGTGTCGATAGGCATTTCAGATATAGGTGTCGATAGGCATTTCAGATATAGGTGTCGATAGGCATTTCAGATATAGGTGCCGATAGGCATTTCAGATATAGTTGCCGATATGCATTTTAAAAATAGGTGCCGATAGGCATTTCAGATATAGAAGCCGATAGGCATTTCAAATATAGGTGCCGCTAGGCATTCCAGATATGGTTGCCGAAAGGCATTTCAAATATAGGTGCTGATAGGCATTTCAGATGTAGTTTCCGATAGGCATTTCAAAAATAGGTGTCGATAGGCATTTCAGATATAGGTGTCGATAGGCATTTCAGATATAGGTGTCGATAGGCATTTCAGATATAGGGGTCGATAGGCATTTCAGATATAGGTGTCGATAGGCATTTCAGATATAGGTGTCGATAGGCATTTCAGATATAGGTGTCGATAGGCATTTCAGATATAGGTGTCGATAGGCATTTCAGATATAGGTGTCGATAGGCATTTCAGATATAGGTGCCGATAGGCATTTCAGATATAGTTGCCGATTGGCATTTTAAAAATAGGTGCCGATAGGCATTTCAGATATAGAAGCCGATAGGCATTTCAAATATAGGTGCCGATAGGCATTCCAGATATGGTTGCCGATAGGCATTTCAAATATAGGTGCTGATAGGCATTTCAGATGTAATTTCCGATAGGCATTTTCAAAAATAGGTGTCGATAGGCATTTCAGATATAGGTGTCGATAGGCATTTCAGATATAGGTGTCGATAGGCATTTCAGATATAGGTGCCGATAGGCATTTCAGATATAGTTGCCGATTAGCATTTTAAAAATAGGTGCCGATAGGCATTTCAGATATAGAAGCCGATAGGCATTTCAAATATAGGTGCCGATAGGCATTCCAGATATGGTTGCCGATTGGCATTTCAAATATAGGTGCTGATAGGCATTTCAGATGTAGTTTCCGATAGGCATTTCAAAAATAGGTGTCGATAGGCATTTCAGATATAGGTGTCGATAAGCATTTCAGATATAGGTGTCGATAGGCATTTCAGATATAGGTGTCGATAGGCATTTCAGATATAGGTGTCGATAGGCATTTCAGATATAGGTGTCGATAGGCATTTCAGATATAGGTGTCGATAGGCATTTCAGATATAGGTGTCGATAGGCATTTCAGATATAGGTGCCGATAGGCATTTCAGATATAGTTGCCGATTGGCATTTTAAAAATAGGTGCCGATAGGCATTTCAGATATAGAAGCCGATAGGCATTTCAAATATAGGTGCCGATAGGCATTCCAGATATGGTTGCCGATAGGCATTTCAAATATAGGTGCTGATAGGCATTTCAGATGTAGTTTCCGATAGGCATTTCAAAAATAGGTGTCGATAGGCATTTCAGATATAGGTGTCGATAGGCATTTCAGATATAGGTGTCGATAGGCATTTCAGATATAGGTGTCGATAGGCATTTCAGATATAGGTGTCGATAGGCATTTCAGATATAGGTGTCGATAGGCATTTCAGATATAGGTGTCGATAGGCATTTCAGATATAGGTGTCGATAGGCATTTCAGATATAGGTGCCGATAGGCATTTCAGATATAGTTGCCGATTGGCATTTTAAAAATAGGTGCCGATAGGCATTTCAGATATAGAAGCCGATAGGCATTTCAAATATAGGTGCCGATAGGCATTCCAGATATGGTTGCCGATAGACATTTCAAATATAGGTGCTGATAGGCATTTCAGATGTAGTTTCCGATAGGCATTTCAAAAATAGGTGTCGATAGGCATTTCAGATATAGGTGTCGATAGGTATTTCAGATATAGGTGTCGATAGGCATTTCAGAAATAGGTGTCGATAGGCATTTCAGATATAGGTGTCGATAGGCATTTCAGATATAGGTGTCGATAGGCATTTCAGATATTGGTGTCGATAGGCATTTCAGATATAGGTGTCGATAGGCATTTCAGATATAGGTGTCGATAGGCATTTCAGATATAGGTGCCGATAGGCATTTCAGATATAGTTGCCGATTGGCATTTTAAAAATAGGTGCCGATAGGCATTTCAGATATAGAAGCCGATAGGCATTTCAAATATAGGTGCCGATAGGCATTCCAGATATGGTTGCCGATAGGCATTTCAAATATAGGTGCTGATAAGCATTTCAGATGTAGTTTCCGATAGGCATTTCAAAAATAGGTGTCGATAGGCATTTCAGATATAGGTGTCGATAGGCATTTCAGATATAGGTGTCGATAGGCATTTCAGATATAGGTGTCGATAGGCATTTCAGATATAGGTGTCGATAGGCATTTCAGATATAGGTGTCGATAGGCATTTCAGATATAGGTGTCGATAGGCATTTCAGATATAGGTGTCGATAGGCATTTCAGATATAGGTGTCGATAGGCATTTCAGATATAGGTGTCGATAGGCATTTCAGATATAGGTGCCGATAGGCATTTCAGATATAGTTGCCGATTGGCATTTTAAAAATAGGTGCCGATAGGCATTTCAGATATAGAAGCCGATAGGCATTTCAAATATAGGTGCCGATAGGCATTCCAGATATGGTTGCCGATAGGCATTTCAAATATAGGTGCTGATAGGCATTTCAGATGTAGTTTCCGATAGGCATTTCAAAAATAGGTGTCGATAGGCATTTCAGATATAGGTGTCGATAGGCATTTCAGATATAGGTGTCGATAGGCATTTCAGATATAGGTGTCGATAGGCATTTCAGATATAGGTGTCGATAGGCATTTCAGATATAGGTGTCGATTGGCATTTCAGATATAGGTGTCGATAGGCATTTCAGATATAGGTGTCGATAGGCATTTCAGATATAGGTGTCGATAGGCATTTCAGATATAGGTGCCGATAGGCATTTCAGATATAGTTGCCGATTAGCATTTTAAAAATAGGTGCCGATAGGCATTTCAGATATAGAAGCCGATAGGCATTTCAAATATAGGTGCCGATAGGCATTCCAGATATGGTTGCCGATAGGCATTTCAAATATAGTTGCTGAAAGGCATTTCAAATATAGGTGCTGAAAGGCATTTCAGATGTAGTTTCCGATAGGCATTTCAAAAATAGGTGTCGATAGGCATTTCAGATATAGGTGTCGATAGGCATTTCAGATATAGGTGTCTATAGGCATTTCAGATATAGGAATCGATAGGCATTTCAGATATAGGTGTCGATAGGCATTTCAGATATAGGTGTCGATAGGCATTTCAGATATAGGTGTCGATAGGCATTTCAGATATAGGTGTCGATAGGCATTTCAGATATAGGTGCCGATAGGCATTTCAGATATAGTTGCCGATTGGCATTTTAAAAATAGGTGCCGATAGGCATTTCAGATATAGAAGCCGATAGGCATTTCAAATATAGGTGCCGATAGGCATTCCAGATATGGTTGCCGATAGGCATTTCAAATATAGGTGCTGATAGGCATTTCAGATGTAGTTTCCGATAGGCATTTCGAAAATAGGTGTCGATAGGCATTTCAGATATAGGTGTCGATAGGCATTTCAGATATAGGTGTCGATAGGCATTTCAGATATAGGTGTCGATAGGCATTTCAGATATAGGTGTCGATAGGCATTTCAGATATAGGTGTCGATAGGCATTTCAGATATAGGTGTCGATAGGCATTTCAGATATAGGTGCCGATAGGCATTTCAGATATAGTTGCCGATTGGCATTTTAAAAATAGGTACCGATAGGCATTTCAGATATAGAAGCCGATAGGCATTTCAAATATAGGTGCCGATAGGCATTCCAGATATGGTTGCCGATAGGCATTTCAAATATAGGTGCTGATAGGCATTTCAGATGTAGTTTCCGATAGGCATTTCAAAAATAGGTGTCGATAGGCATTTCAGATATAGGTGTCGATAGGCATTTCAGATATAGGTGTCGATAGGCATTTCAGATATAGGTGTCGATAGGCATTTCAGATATAGGTGTCGATAGGCATTTCAGATATAGGTGTCGATAGGCATTTCAGATATAGGTGCCGATAGGCATTTCAGATATAGTTGCCGATTGGCATTTTAAAAATAGGTGCCGATAGGCATTTCAGATATAGAAGCCGATAGGCATTTCAAATATAGGTGCCGATAGGCATTCCAGATATGGTTGCCGATAGGCATTTCAAATATAGGTGCTGATAGGCATTTCAGATGTAGTTTCCTATAGGCATTTCAAAAATAGGTGTCGATAGGCATTTCAGATATAGGTGTCGATAGGCATTTCAGATATAGGTGTCGATAGGCATTTCAGATATAGGTGTCGATAGGCATTTCAGATATAGGTGTCGATAGGCATTTCAGATATAGGTGTCGATAGGCATTTCAGATATAGGTGCCGATAGGCATTTCAGATATAGTTGCCGATTGGCATTTTAAAAATAAGTGCCGATAGGCATTTCAGATATAGAGGCCGATAGGCATTTCAAATATAGGTGCCGATAGGCATTCCAGATATAGTTGCCGATAGGCATTTCAAATATAGGTGCTGATAGGCATTTCAGATGTAGTTTCCGATAGGCATCTCAAAAATAGGTGTCGATAGGCATTTTAGATATAGGTGTCGTAAGGCATTTCAGATATAGGTGTCGATAGGCATTTCAGATATAGGTGTCGATAGGCATTTCAGATATCGGTGTCGATAGGCATTTCAGATATAGGTGCCGATAGGCATTTCAGATATAGTTGCCGATTGGCATTTTAAAAATATGTGCCGATAGGCATTTCAGATATAGAAGCCGATAGGCATTTCAAATATAGGTGCCGATAGGCATTCCAGATATGGTTGCCGATAGGCATTTCAAATATAGGTGCTGATAGGCATTTCAGATGTAGTTTCCGATAGGCATTTCAAAAATAGGTGTCGATAGGCATTTCAGATATAGGTGTCGATAGGCATTTCAGATATAGGTGTCGATAGGCATTTCAGATATAGGTGTCGATAGGCATTTCAGATATAAGTGTCGATAGGCATTTCAGATATAGGTGTCGATAGGCATTTCAGATATAGGTGTCGATAGGCATTTCAGATATAGGTGTCGATAGGCATTTCAGATATAGGTGTCGATAGGCATTTCAGATATAGATGCCGATAGGCATTTCAGATATAATTGCCGATTGGCATTTTAAAAATAGGTGCCGATAGGCATTTCAGATATAGGAGCCGATAGGCATTTCAAATATAGGTGCCGATAGGCATTCCAGATATGGTTGCCGATAGACAATTCAAATATAGGTGCTGATAGGCATTTCAGATGTAGTTTCCGATAGGCATTTCAAAAATAGGTGTCGATAGGCATTTCAGATATAGGTGTCGATAGGCATTTCAGATATGGGTGTCGATAGGCATTTCAGATATAGGTGTCGATAGGCATTTCAGATATAGGTGTCGATAGGCATTTCAGATATAGGTGTCGATAGGCATTTCAGATATAGGTGTCGATAGGCATTTTAGATATAGTTGTCGATAGGCATTTCAGATATAGGTGCCGATAGGCATTTCAGATATAGTTGCCGATTGGTTTTTTAAAAATAGGTGCCGATAGGCATTTCAGATATAGAAGCCGATAGGCATTTCAAATATAGGTGCCGATAGGCATTCCAGATATTGTTGCTAAAAGGCATTTCAAATATAGGTGCTGATAGGCATTTCAGATGTAGTTTCCGATAGGCATTTCAAAAATAGGTGTCGATAGGCATTTCAGATATAGGTGTCGATAGGCATTTCAGATATAGGTGTCGATAGGCATTTCAGATATAGGTGTCGATAGGCATTTCAGATATAGGTGCCGATAGGCATTTCAGATATAGTTGCCGATTGGCATTTTAAAAATAGGTGCCGATAGGCATTTCAGATATAGAAGCCGATAGGCATTTCAAATATAGGTGCCGATAGGCATTCCAGATATGGTTGCCGATAGGCATTTCAAATATAGGTGCTGATTGGCATTTCAGATGTAGTTTCCGATAGGCATTTCAAAAATAGGTGCTGATAGGCATTTCAGAAGTAGTTTCCGATAGGCATTTCAAAAATAGGTGTCGATAGGCATTCCAGATATAGGTGTCGATAGGCATTTCAGATATAGGTGTCGATAGGCATTTCAGATATAGGTGTCGATAGGCATTTCAAATATAGGTGTCGATAGGCATTTCAGATATAGGTGTCGATAGGCATTTCAGATATAGGTGTCGATAGGCATTTCAGATATAGGTGCCGATAGGCATTTCAGATATAGTTGCCGATTGGCATTTTAAAAATAGGTGCCGATAGGCATTTTAGATATAGAAGCCGATAGGCATTTCAAATGTAGGTGCCGATAGGCATTCCATATATGGTTGCCGATAGGCATTTCAAATATAGGTGCTGATAGGCATTTCAGATGTAGTTTCCGATAGGCATTTCAAAAATAGGTGTCGATAGGCATTTCAGATATAGGTGTCGATAGGCATTTCAGCTATAGGTGTCGATAGGCATTTCAGATATAGGTGTCGATAGGCATTTCAGATATAGGTGTCGATAGGCATTTCAGATATAGGTGTCGATAGGCATTTCAGATATAGGTGTCGATAGGCATTTCAGATATAGGTGTCGATAGGCATTTCAGATATAGGTGTCGATAGGCATTTCAGATATAGGTGCCGATAGGCATTTCAGATATAGTTGCCGATTGGCATTTTAAAAATAGGTGCCGATAGGCATTTCAGATATAGAAGCCGATAGGCATTTCAAATATAGGTGCCGATAGGCATTCCAGATATGGTTGCCGATAGGCATTTCAAATATAGGTGCTGATAGGCATTTCAGATGTAATTTCCGATAGGCATTTTCAAAAATAGGTGTCGATAGGCATTTCAGATATAGGTGTCGATAGGCATTTCAGATATAGGTGTCGATAGGCATTTCAGATATAGGTGCCGATAGGCATTTCAGATATAGTTGCCGATTAGCATTTTAAAAATAGGTGCCGATAGGCATTTCAGATATAGAAGCCGATAGGCATTTCAAATATAGGTGCCGATAGGCATTCCAGATATGGTTGCCGATTGGCATTTCAAATATAGGTGCTGATAGGCATTTCAGATGTAGTTTCCGATAGGCATTTCAAAAATAGGTGTCGATAGGCATTTCAGATATAGGTGTCGATAAGCATTTCAGATATAGGTGTCGATAGGCATTTCAGATATAGGTGTCGATAGGCATTTCAGATATAGGTGTCGATAGGCATTTCAGATATAGGTGTCGATAGGCATTTCAGATATAGGTGTCGATAGGCATTTCAGATATAGGTGTCGATAGGCATTTCAGATATAGGTGCCGATAGGCATTTCAGATATAGTTGCCGATTGGCATTTTAAAAATAGGTGCCGATAGGCATTTCAGATATAGAAGCCGATAGGCATTTCAAATATAGGTGCCGATAGGCATTCCAGATATGGTTGCCGATAGGCATTTCAAATATAGGTGCTGATAGGCATTTCAGATGTAGTTTCCGATAGGCATTTCAAAAATAGGTGTCGATAGGCATTTCAGATATAGGTGTCGATAGGCATTTCAGATATAGGTGTCGATAGGCATTTCAGATATAGGTGTCGATAGGCATTTCAGATATAGGTGTCGATAGGCATTTCAGATATAGGTGTCGATAGGCATTTCAGATATAGGTGTCGATAGGCATTTCAGATATAGGTGTCGATAGGCATTTCAGATATAGGTGCCGATAGGCATTTCAGATATAGTTGCCGATTGGCATTTTAAAAATAGGATCCGATAGGCATTTCAGATATAGAAGCCGATAGGCATTTCAAATATAGGTGCCGATAGGCATTCCAGATATGGTTGCCGATAGACATTTCAAATATAGGTGCTGATAGGCATTTCAGATGTAGTTTCCGATAGGCATTTCAAAAATAGGTGTCGATAGGCATTTCAGATATAGGTGTCGATAGGTATTTCAGATATAGGTGTCGATAGGCATTTCAGAAATAGGTGTCGATAGGCATTTCAGATATAGGTGTCGATAGGCATTTCAGATATAGGTGTCGATAGGCATTTCAGATATAGGTGTCGATAGGCATTTCAGATATAGGTGTCGATAGGCATTTCAGATATAGGTGTCGATAGGCATTTCAGATATAGGTGCCGATAGGCATTTCAGATATAGTTGCCGATTGGCATTTTAAAAATAGGTGCCGATAGGCATTTCAGATATAGAAGCCGATAGGCATTTCAAATATAGGTGCCGATAGGCATTCCAGATATGGTTGCCGATAGGCATTTCAAATATAGGTGCTGATAAGCATTTCAGATGTAGTTTCCGATAGGCATTTCAAAAATAGGTGTCGATAGGCATTTCAGATATAGGTGTCGATAGGCATTTCAGATATAGGTGTCGATAGGCATTTCAGATATAGGTGTCGATAGGCATTTCAGATATAGGTGTCGATAGGCATTTCAGATATAGGTGTCGATAGGCATTTCAGATATAGGTGTCGATAGGCATTTCAGATATAGGTGTCGATAGGCATTTCAGATATAGGTGTCGATAGGCATTTCAGATATAGGTGTCGATAGGCATTTCAGATATAGGTGCCGATAGGCATTTCAGATATAGTTGCCGATTGGCATTTTAAAAATAGGTGCCGATAGGCATTTCAGATATAGAAGCCGATAGGCATTTCAAATATAGGTGCCGATAGGCATTCCAGATATGGTTGCCGATAGGCATTTCAAATATAGGTGCTGATAGGCATTTCAGATGTAGTTTTCGATAGGCATTTCAAAAATAGGTGTCGATAGGCATTTCAGATATAGGTGTCGATAGGCATTTCAGATATAGGTGTCGATAGGCATTTCAGATATAGGTGTCGATAGGCATTTCAGATATAGGTGTCGATAGGCATTTCAGATATAGGTGTCGATTGGCATTTCAGATATAGGTGTCGATAGGCATTTCAGATATAGGTGTCGATAGGCATTTCAGATATAGGTGTCGATAGGCATTTCAGATATAGGTGCCGATAGGCATTTCAGATATAGTTGCCGATTAGCATTTTAAAAATAGGTGCCGATAGGCATTTCAGATATAGAAGCCGATAGGCATTTCAAATATAGGTGCCGATAGGCATTCCAGATATGGTTGCCGATAGGCATTTCAAATATAGGTGCTGAAAGGCATTTCAAATATAGGTGCTGAAAGGCATTTCAGATGTAGTTTCCGATAGGCATTTCAAAAATAGGTGTCGATAGGCATTTCAGATATAGGTGTCGATAGGCATTTCAGATATAGGTGTCTATAGGCATTTCAGATATAGGAATCGATAGGCATTTCAGATATAGGTGTCGATAGGCATTTCAGATATAGGTGTCGATAGGCATTTCAGATATAGGTGTCGATAGGCATTTCAGATATAGGTGTCGATAGGCATTTCAGATATAGGTGCCGATAGGCATTTCAGATATAGTTGCCGATTGGCATTTTAAAAATAGGTGCCGATAGGCATTTCAGATATAGAAGCCGATAGGCATTTCAAATATAGGTGCCGATAGGCATTCCAGATATGGTTGCCGATAGGCATTTCAAATATAAGTGCTGATAGGCATTTCAGATGTAGTTTCCGATAGGCATTTCGAAAATAGGTGTCGATAGGCATTTCAGATATAGGTGTCGATAGGCATTTCAGATATAGGTGTCGATAGGCATTTCAGATATAGGTGTCGATAGGCATTTCAGATATAGGTGTCGATAGGCATTTCAGATATAGGTGTCGATAGGCATTTCAGATATAGGTGTCGATAGGCATTTCAGATATAGGTGCCGATAGGCATTTCAGATATAGTTGCCGATTGGCATTTTAAAAATAGGTACCGATAGGCATTTCAGATATAGAAGCCGATAGGCATTTCAAATATAGGTGCCGATAGGCATTCCAGATATGGTTGCCGATAGGCATTTCAAATATAGGTGCTGATAGGCATTTCAGATGTAGTTTCCGATAGGCATTTCAAAAATAGGTGTCGATAGGCATTTCAGATATAGGTGTCGATAGGCATTTCAGATATAGGTGTCGATAGGCATTTCAGATATAGGTGTCGATAGGCATTTCAGATATAGGTGTCGATAGGCATTTCAGATATAGGTGTCGATAGGCATTTCAGATATAGGTGCCGATAGGCATTTCAGATATAGTTGCCGATTGGCATTTTAAAAATAGGTGCCGATAGGCATTTCAGATATAGAAGCCGATAGGCATTTCAAATATAGGTGCCGATAGGCATTCCAGATATGGTTGCCGATAGGCATTTCAAATATAGGTGCTGATAGGCATTTCAGATGTAGTTTCCTATAGGCATTTCAAAAATAGGTGTAGATAGGCATTTCAGATATAGGTGTCGATAGGCATTTCAGATATAGGTGTCGATAGGCATTTCAGATATAGGTGTCGATAGGCATTTCAGATATCGGTGTCGATAGGCATTTCAGATATAGGTGTCGAAAAGCATTTCAGATATAGGTGTCGATAGGCATTTCAGATATAGGTGTCGATAGGCATTTCAGATATAGGTGCCGATAGGCATTTCAGATATAGTTGCCGATTGGCATTTTAAAAATAGGTGCCGATAGGCATTTCAGATATAGAAGCCGATAGGCATTTCAAATATAGGCGCCGATAGGCATTCCAGATATGGTTGCCGATAGGCATTTCAAATATAGGTGCTAATAGGCATTTCAGATGTAGTTTCCGATAGGCATTTCAAAAATAGGTGTCGATAGGCATTTCAGATATAGGTGTCGATAGGCATTTCAGATATAGGTGTCGATAGGCATTTCAGATATAGGTGTCGATAGGCATTTCAGATATAGGTGTCGATAGGCATTTCAGATATAGGTGTCGATAGGCATTTCAGATATAGGTGCCGATAGGCATTTCAGATATAGTTGCCGATTGGCATTTTAAAAATAGGTGCCGATAGGCATTTCAGATATAGAGGCCGATAGGCATTTCAAATATAGGTGCCGATAGGCATTCCAGATATAGTTGCCGATAGGCATTTCAAATATAGGTGCTGATAGGCATTTCAGATGTAGTTTCCGATAGGCATCTCAAAAATAGGTGTCGATAGGCATTTTAGATATAGGTGTCGATAGGCATTTCAGATATAGGTGTCGATAGGCATTTCAGATATAGGTGTCGATAGGCATTTCAGATATCGGTGTCGATAGGCATTTCAGATATAGGTGCTGATAGGCATTTCAGATATAGTTGCCGATTGGCATTTTAAAAATATGTGCCGATAGGCATTTCAGATATAGAAGCCGATAGGCATTTCAAATATAGGTGCCGATAGGCATTCCAGATATGGTTGCCGATAGGCATTTCAAATATAGGTGCTGATAGGCATTTCAGATGTAGTTTCCGATAGGCATTTCAAAAATAGGTGTCGATAGGCATTTCAGATATAGGTGTCGATAGGCATTTCAGATATAGGTGTCGATAGGCATTTCAGATATAGGTGTCGATAGGCATTTCAGATATAAGTGTCGATAGGCATTTCAGATATAGGTGTCGATAGGCATTTCAGATATAGGTGTCGATAGGCATTTCAGATATAGGTGTCGATAGGCATTTCAGATATAGGTGTCGATAGGCATTTCAGATATAGATGCCGATAGGCATTTCAGATATAATTGCCGATTGGCATTTTAAAAATAGGTGCCGATAGGCATTTCAGATATAGGAGCCGATAGGCATTTCAAATATAGGTGCCGATAGGCATTCCAGATATGGTTGCCGATAGACAATTCAAATATAGGTGCTGATAGGCATTTCAGATGTAGTTTCCGATAGGCATTTCAAAAATAGGTGTCGATAGGCATTTCAGATATAGGTGTCGATAGGCATTTCAGATATGGGTGTCGATAGGCATTTCAGATATAGGTGTCGATAGGCATTTCAGATATAGGTGTCGATAGGCATTTCAGATATAGGTGTCGATAGGCATTTCAGATATAGGTGTCGATAGGCATTTTAGATATAGTTGTCGATAGGCATTTCAGATATAGGTGCCGATAGGCATTTCAGATATAGTTGCCGATTGGTTTTTTAAAAATAGGTGCCGATAGGCATTTCAGATATAGAAGCCGATAGGCATTTCAAATATAGGTGCCGATAGGCATTCCAGATATGGTTGCTAAAAGGCATTTCAAATATAGGTGCTGATAGGCATTTCAGATGTAGTTTCCGATAGGCATTTCAAAAATAGGTGTCGATAGGCATTTCAGATATAGGTGTCGATAGGCATTTCAGATATAGGTGTCGATAGGCATTTCAGATATAGGTGTCGATAGGCATTTCAGATATAGGTGCCGATAGGCATTTCAGATATAGTTGCCGATTGGCATTTTAAAAATAGGTGCCGATAGGCATTTCAGATATAGAAGCCGATAGGCATTTCAAATATAGGTGCCGATAGGCATTCCAGATATGGTTGCCGATAGGCATTTCAAATATAGGTGCTGATTGGCATTTCAGATGTAGTTTCCGATAGGCATTTCAAAAATAGGTGCTGATAGGCATTTCAGAAGTAGTTTCCGATAGGCATTTCAAAAATAGGTGTCGATAGGCATTCCAGATATAGGTGTCGATAGGCATTTCAGATATAGGTGTCGATAGGCATTTCAGATATAGGTGTCGATAGGCATTTCAAATATAGGTGTCGATAGGCATTTCAGATATAGGTGTCGATAGGCATTTCAGATATAGGTGTCGATAGGCATTTCAGATATAGGTGCCGATAGGCATTTCAGATATAGTTGCCGATTGGCATTTTAAAAATAGGTGCCGATAGGCATTTTAGATATAGAAGCCGATAGGCATTTCAAATGTAGGTGCCGATAGGCATTCCATATATGGTTGCCGATAGGCATTTCAAATATAGGTGCTGATAGGCATTTCAGATGTAGTTTCCGATAGGCATTTCAAAAATAGGTGTCGATAGGCATTTCAGATATAGGTGTCGATAGGCATTTCAGCTATAGGTGTCGATAGGCATTTCAGATATAGGTGTCGATAGGCATTTCAGATATAGGTGCCGATAGGCATTTCAGATATAGTTGCCGATTGGCATTTTAAAAATAGGTGCCGATAGGCATTTCAGATATAGAAGCCGATAGGCATTTCAAATATAGGTGCCGATAGGCATTCCAGATATGGTTGCCGATAGGCATTTCAAATATAGGTGCTGATAGGCATTTCAGATGTAGTTTCCGATAGGCATTTCAAAAATAGGTGTCGATAGGCATTTCAGATATAGGTGTCGATAGGCATTTCAGATATAGGTGTCGATAGGCATTTCAGATATAGGTGTCGATAGGCATTTCAGATATAGGTGTCGATAGGCATTTCAGATATAGGTGTCGATAGGCATTTCAGATATAGGTGTCGATAGGCATTTCAGATATAGGTGTCGATAGGCATTTCAGATATAGGTGCCGATAGGCATTTCAGATATAGGTGTCGATAGGCATTTCAGATATAGGTGTCGATAGGCATTTCAGATATAGGTGTCGATAGGCATTTCAGATATAGGTGTCTATAGGCATTTTAGATATAGGTGTCGATAGGCATTTCAGATATAGGTGTCGATAGGCATTTCAGATATAGGTGTCTATAGGCATTTTAGATATAGGTGTCGATAGGCATTTCAGATATAGGTGCCGATAGGCATTTCAGATATAGTTGCCGATTGGCATTTCAAAAATAGGTGTCGATAGGCATTTCAGATATAGGTGTCGATAGGCATTTCAGATATAGTTGTCGATAGGCATTTCAGATATAGGTGCCGATAGGCATTTCAAATATAGGTGCTGATAGGCATTTCAGATGTAGTTTCCGATAGGCATTTCAAAAATAGGTGTCGATAGGCATTTCAGATATAGGTGTCGATAGGCATTTCAGATATAGGTGTCGATAGGCATTTCAGATATAGGTGTCGATAGGCATTTCAGATATCGGTGTCGATAGGCATTTCAGATATAGTTGTCGATAGGCATTTCAGATATAGGTGTCGATAGGCATTTCAGATATAGGTGTCGATAGGCATTTCAGATATAGGTGCCGATAGGCATTTCAGATATAGTTGCCGATTGGCATTTTAAAAATAGGTGCCGATAGGCATTTCAGATATAGAAGCCGATAGGCATTTCAAATATAGGTGCCGATAGGCATTCCAGATATGGTTGCCGATAGGCATTTCAAATATAGGTGCTGATAGGCATTTCAGATGTAGTTTCCGATAGGCATTTCAAAAATAGGTGTCGATAGGCATTTCAGATATAGGTGTCGATAGGCATTTCAGATATAGGTGTCGATAGGCATTTCAAATATAGGTGCTGATAGGCATTTCAGATGTAGTTTCCGATAGGCATTTCAAAAATAGGTGTCGATAGGCATTTCAGATATAGGTGTCGATAGGCATTTCAGATATAGGTGTCGATAGGCATTTCAGATATAGGTGCCGATAGGCATTTCAGATATAGTTGCCGATTGGCATTTTAAAAATAGGTGCCGATAGGCATTTCAGATATAGAAGCCGATAGGCATTTCAAATATAGGTGCCGATAGGCATTCCAGATATGGTTGCCGATAGGCATTTCAAATATAGGTACTGATAGGCATTTCAGATGTAGTTTCCGATAGGCATTTCAAAAATAGGTGTCGATAGGCATTTCAGATATAGGTGTCGATAGGCATTTCAGATATAGGTGTCGATAGGCATTTCAGATATAGGTGTCGATAGGCATTTCAGACATAGGTGTCGATAGGCATTTCAGATATAGGTGTCGATAGGCATTTCAGATATAGGTGTCGATAGGCATTTCAGATATAGGTGTCGATAGGCATTTCAGATATAGGTGTCGATAGGCATTTCAGATATAGGTGCCGATAGGCATTTCAGATATAGTTGCCGATTGGCATTTTAAAAATAGGTGCCGATAGGCATTTCAGATATAGAAACCGATAGGCATTTCAAATATAGGTGCCGATAGGCATTCCAGATATGGTTGCCGATAGGCATTTCAAATATAGGTGCTGATAGGCATTTCAGATGTAGTTTCCGATAGGCATTTCAAAAATAGGTGTCGATAGGCATTTCAGATATAGGTGTCGATAAGCATTTCAGATATAGGTGTCGATAGGCATTTCAGATATAGGGGTCGATAGGCATTTCAAATATAGGTGTCGATAGGCATTTCAGATATAGGTGTCGATAGGCATTTCAGATATAGGTGTCGATAGGCATTTCAGATATTAAGGTGTCGATAGGCATTTCAGATATAGGTGCCGATAGGCATTTCAGGTATAGTTGCCGATTGGCATTTTAAAAATAGGTGCCGATAGGCATTTCATATATAGAAGCCGATAGCCATTTCAAATATAGGTGCCGATAGGCATTCCAGATATGGTTGCCGATAGGCATTTCAAATATAGGTGCTGATAGGCATTTCAGATGTAATTTCCGATAGGCATTTCAAAAATAGGTGTCGATAGGCATTTCAGATATAGGTGTCGATAGGCATTTCAGATATAGGTGTCGATAGGCATTTCAGATATAGGTGCCGATAGGCATTTCAGATATAGTTGCCGATTAGCATTTTAAAAATAGGTGCCGATAGGCATTTCAGATATAGAAGCCGATAGGCATTTCAAATATAGGTGCCGATAGGCATTCCAGATATGGTTGCCGATTGGCATTTCAAATATAGGTGCTGATAGGCATTTCAGATGTAGTTTCCGATAGGCATTTCAAAAATAGGTGTCGATAGGCATTTCAGATATAGGTGTCGATAGGCATTTCAGATATAGGTGTCGATAGGCATTTCAGATATAGGTGTCGATAGGCATTTCAGATATAGGTGTCGATAGGCATTTCAGATATAGGTGTCGATAGGCATTTCAGATATAGGTGTCGATAGGCATTTCAGATATAGGTGTCGATAGGCATTTCAGATATAGGTGCCGATAGGCATTTCAGATATAGTTGCCGATTGGCATTTTAAAAATAGGTGCCGATAGGCATTTCAGATATAGAAGCCGATAGGCATTTCAAATATAGGTGCTGATAGGCATTTCAGATGTAGTTTCCGATAGGCATTTCAAAAATAGGTGTCGATAGGCATTTCAGATATAGGTGTCGATAGGCATTTCAGATATAGGTGTCGATAGGCATTTCAGATATAGGTGTCGATAGGCATTTCAGATATAGGTGTCGATAGGCATTTCAGATATAGGTGTCGATAGGCATTTCAGATATAGGTGTCGATAGGCATTTCAGATATAGGTGTCGATAGGCATTTCAGATATAGGTGCCGATAGGCATTTCAGATATAGTTGCCGATTGGCATTTTAAAAATAGGTGCCGATAGGCATTTCAGATATAGAAGCCGATAGGCATTTCAAATATAGGTGCCGCTAGGCATTCCAGATATGGTTGCCGATAGGCATTTCAAATATAGGTGCTGATAGGCATTTCAGATGTAGTTTCCGATAGGCATTTCAAAAATAGGTGTCGATAGGCATTTCAGATATAGGTGTCGATAGGCATTTCAGATATAGGTGTCGATAGGCATTTCAGATATAGGGGTCGATAGGCATTTCAGATATAGGTGTCGATAGGCATTTCAGATATAGGTGTCGATAGGCATTTCAGATATAGGTGTCGATAGGCATTTCAGATATAGGTGTCGATAGGCATTTCAGATATAGGTGCCGATAGGCATTTCAGATATAGTTGCCGATTGGCATTTTAAAAATAGGTGCCGATAGGCATTTCAGATATAGAAGCCGATAGGCATTTCAAATATAGGTGCCGATAGGCATTCCAGATATGGTTGCCGATAGGCATTTCAAATATAGGTGCTGATAGGCATTTCAGATGTTATTTCCGATAGGCATTTCAAAAATAGGTGTCGATAGGCATTTCAGATATAGGTGTCGATAGGCATTTCAGATATAGGTGTCGATAGGCATTTCAGATATAGGTGCCGATAGGCATTTCAGATATAGTTGCCGATTAGCATTTTGAAAATAGGTGCCGATAGGCATTTCAGATATAGAAGCCGATAGGCATTTCAAATATAGGTGCCGATAGGCATTCCAGATATGGTTGCCGATTGGCATTTCAAATATAGGTGCTGATAGGCATTTCAGATGTAGTTTCCGATAGGCATTTCAAAAATAGGTGTCGATAGGCATTTCAGATATAGGTGTCGATAGGCATTTCAGATATAGGTGTCGATAGGCATTTCAGATATAGGTGTCGATAGGCATTTCAGATATAGGTGTCGATAGGCATTTCAGATATAGGTGTCGATAGGCATTTCAGATATAGGTGCCGATAGGCATTTCAGATATAGTTGCCGTATGGCATTTTAAAAATAGGTGCCGATAGGCATTTCAGATATAGAAGCCGATAGGCATTTCAAATATAGGTGCCGATAGGCATTCCAGATATGGTTGCCGATAGGCATTTCAAATATAGGTGCTGATAGGCATTTCAGATGTAGTTTCCGATAGGCATTTCAAAAATAGGTGTCGATAGGCATTTCAGATATAGGTGTCGATAGGCATTTCAGATATAGGTGTCGATAGGCATTTCAGATATAGGTGTCGATAGGCATTTCTGATATAGGTGTCGATAGGCATTTTAGATATAGGTGTCGATAGGCATTTCAGATATAGGTGTCGATAGGCATTTCAGATATAGGTGTCGATAGGCATTTCAGATATAGGTGCCGATAGGCATTTCAGATATAGTTGCCGATTGGCATTTCAGATATAGTTGCCGATTGGCATTTTAAAAATAGGTGCCGATAGGCATTTCAGATATAGAAGCCGATAGGCATTTCAAATATAGGTGCCGATAGGCATTCCAGATATGGTTGCCGATAGGCATTTCAAATATAGGTGCTGATAGGCATTTCAGATGTAGTTTCCGATAGGCATTTCAAAAATAGGTGTCGATAGGCATTTCAGATATAGGTGTCGATAGGCATTTCAGATATAGGTGTCGATAGGCATTTCAGAAATAGGTGTCGATAGGCATTTCAGATATAGGTGTCGATAGGCATTTCAGATATAGGTGTCGATAGGCATTTCAGATATAGGTGTCGATAGGCATTTCAGATATAGGTGTCGATAGGCATTTCAGATATAGGTGTCGATAGGCATTTCAGATATAGGTGCCGATAGGCATTTCAGATATAGTTACCGATTGGCATTTTAAAAATAGGTGCCGATAGGCATTTCAGATATAGAAGCCGATAGGCATTTCAAATATAGGTGCCGATAGGCATTCCAGATATGGTTGCCGATAGGCATTACAAATAAAGGTGCTGATAGGCATTTCAGATGTAGTTTCCGATAGGCATTTCAAAAATAGGTGTCGATAGGCATTTCAGATATAGGTGTCGATAGGCATTTCAGATATAGGTGTCGATAGGCATTTCAGATATAGGTGTCGATAGGCATTTCAGATATAAGTGTCGATAGGCATTTCAGATATAGGTGTCGATAGGCATTTCAGATATAGGTGTCGATAGGCATTTCAGATATAGGTGTCGATAGGCATTTCAGATATAGGTGTCGATAGGCATTTCAGATATAGGTGTCGATAGGCATTTCAGATATAGGTGCCGATAGGCATTTCAGATATAGTTGCCGATTGGCATTTTAAAAATAGGTGCCGATAGGCATTTCAGATATAGAAGCCGATAGGCATTTCAAATATAGGTGCCGATAGGCATTCCAGATATGGTTGCCGATAGGCATTTCAAATATAGGTGCTGATAGGCATTTCAGATGTAGTTTCCGATAGGCATTTCAAAAATAGGTGTCGATAGGCATTTCAGATATAGGTGTCGATAGGCATTTCAGGTATAGGTGTCGATAGGCATTTCAGATATAGGTGTCGATAGGCATTTCAGATATAGGTGTCGATAGGCATTTCAGATATAGGTGTCGATTGGCATTTCAGATATAGGTGTCGATAGGCATTTCAGATATAGGTGTCGATAGGCATTTCAGATATAGGTGTCGATAGGCATTTCAGATATAGGTGTCGATAGGCATTTCAGATATAGGTGTCGATAGGCATTTCAGATATAGGTGTCGATAGGCATTTCAGATATAGGTGCCGATAGGCATTTCAGATATAGTTGCCGATTGGCATTTTAAAAATAGGTGCCGATAGGCATTTCAGATATAGAAGCCGATAGGCATTTCAAATATAGGTGCCGATAGGCATTCCAGATATGGTTGCCGATAGGCATTTCAAATATAGGTGCTGATAGGCATTTCAGATGTAGTTTCCGATAGGCATTTCGAAAATAGGTGTCGATAGGCATTTCAGATATAGGTGTCTTTAGGCATTTCAGATATAGGTGTCGATAGGCATTTCAGGTATAGGTGTCGATAGGCATTTCAGATATAAGTGTCGATAGGCATTTCAGATATAGGTGTCGATAGGCATTTCAGATATAGGTGTCGATAGGCATTTCAGATATAGGTGTCGATAGGCATTTCAGATATAGGTGTCGATAGGCATTTCAGATATAGATGCCGATAGGCATTTCAGATATAATTGCCGATTGGCATTTTAAAAATAGGTGCCGATAGGCATTTCAGATATAGGAGCCGATAGGCATTTCAAATATAGGTGCCGATAGGCATTCCAGATATGGTTGCCGATAGACAATTCAAATATAGGTGCTGATAGGCATTTCAGATGTAGTTTCCGATAGGCATTTCAAAAATAGGTGTCGATAGGCATTTCAGATATAGGTGTCGATAGGCATTTCAGATATGGGTGTCGATAGGCATTTCAGATATAGGTGTCGATAGGCATTTCAGATATAGGTGTCGATAGGCATTTCAGATATAGGTGTCGATAGGCATTTCAGATATAGGTGTCGATAGGCATTTTAGATATAGTTGTCGATAGGCATTTCAGATATAGGTGCCGATAGGCATTTCAGATATAGTTGCCGATTGGTTTTTTAAAAATAGGTGCCGATAGGCATTTCAGATATAGAAGCCGATAGGCATTTCAAATATAGGTGCCGATAGGCATTCCAGATATGGTTGCTAAAAGGCATTTCAAATATAGGTGCTGATAGGCATTTCAGATGTAGTTTCCGATAGGCATTTCAAAAATAGGTGTCGATAGGCATTTCAGATATAGGTGTCGATAGGCATTTCAGATATAGGTGTCGATAGGCATTTCAGATATAGGTGTCGATAGGCATTTCAGATATAGGTGCCGATAGGCATTTCAGATATAGTTGCCGATTGGCATTTTAAAAATAGGTGCCGATAGGCATTTCAGATATAGAAGCCGATAGGCATTTCAAATATAGGTGCCGATAGGCATTCCAGATATGGTTGCCGATAGGCATTTCAAAAATATAGGTGCTGATTGGCATTTCAGATGTAGTTTCCGATAGGCATTTCAAAAATAGGTGCTGATAGGCATTTCAGAAGTAGTTTCCGATAGGCATTTCAAAAATAGGTGTCGATAGGCATTCCAGATATAGGTGTCGATAGGCATTTCAGATATAGGTGTCGATAGGCATTTCAGATATAGGTGTCGATAGGCATTTCAAATATAGGTGTCGATAGGCATTTCAGATATAGGTGTCGATAGGCATTTCAGATATAGGTGTCGATAGGCATTTCAGATATAGGTGCCGATAGGCATTTCAGATATAGTTGCCGATTGGCATTTTAAAAATAGGTGCCGATAGGCATTTTAGATATAGAAGCCGATAGGCATTTCAAATGTAGGTGCCGATAGGCATTCCATATATGGTTGCCGATAGGCATTTCAAATATAGGTGCTGATAGGCATTTCAGATGTAGTTTCCGATAGGCATTTCAAAAATAGGTGTCGATAGGCATTTCAGATATAGGTGTCGATAGGCATTTCAGCTATAGGTGTCGATAGGCATTTCAGATATAGGTGTCGATAGGCATTTCAGATATAGGTGTCGATAGGCATTTCAGATATAGGTGTCGATAGGCATTTCAGATATAGGTGTCGATAGGCATTTCAGATATAGGTGGCGATAGGCATTTCAGATATAGGTGTCGATAGGCATTTCAGATATAGGTGCCGATAGGCATTTCAGATATAGTTGCCGATTGGCATTTTAAAAATAGGTGCCGATAGGCATTTCAGATATAGAAGCCGATAGGCATTTCAAATATAGGTGCCGATAGGCATTCCAGATATGGTTGCCGATAGGCATTTCAAATATAGGTGCTGATAGGCATTTCAGATGTAATTTCCGATAGGCATTTTCAAAAATAGGTGTCGATAGGCATTTCAGATATAGGTGTCGATAGGCATTTCAGATATAGGTGTCGATAGGCATTTCAGATATAGGTGCCGATAGGCATTTCAGATATAGTTGCCGATTAGCATTTTAAAAATAGGTGCCGATAGGCATTTCAGATATAGAAGCCGATAGGCATTTCAAATATAGGTGCCGATAGGCATTCCAGATATGGTTGCCGATTGGCATTTCAAATATAGGTGCTGATAGGCATTTCAGATGTAGTTTCCGATAGGCATTTCAAAAATAGGTGTCGATAGGCATTTCAGATATAGGTGTCGATAAGCATTTCAGATATAGGTGTCGATAGGCATTTCAGATATAGGTGTCGATAGGCATTTCAGATATAGGTGTCGATAGGCATTTCAGATATAGGTGTCGATAGGCATTTCAGATATAGGTGTCGATAGGCATTTCAGATATAGGTGTCGATAGGCATTTCAGATATAGGTGCCGATAGGCATTTCAGATATAGTTGCCGATTGGCATTTTAAAAATAGGTGCCGATAGGCATTTCAGATATAGAAGCCGATAGGCATTTCAAATATAGGTGCCGATAGGCATTCCAGATATGGTTGCCGATAGGCATTTCAAATATAGGTGCTGATAGGCATTTCAGATGTAGTTTCCGATAGGCATTTCAAAAATAGGTGTCGATAGGCATTTCAGATATAGGTGTCGATAGGCATTTCAGATATAGGTGTCGATAGGCATTTCAGATATAGGTGTCGATAGGCATTTCAGATATAGGTGTCGATAGGCATTTCAGATATAGGTGTCGATAGGCATTTCAGATATAGGTGTCGATAGGCATTTCAGATATAGGTGTCGATAGGCATTTCAGATATAGGTGCCGATAGGCATTTCAGATATAGTTGCCGATTGGCATTTTAAAAATAGGATCCGATAGGCATTTCAGATATAGAAGCCGATAGGCATTTCAAATATAGGTGCCGATAGGCATTCCAGATATGGTTGCCGATAGACATTTCAAATATAGGTGCTGATAGGCATTTCAGATGTAGTTTCCGATAGGCATTTCAAAAATAGGTGTCGATAGACATTTCAGATATAGGTGTCGATAGGTATTTCAGATATAGGTGTCGATAGGCATTTCAGAAATAGGTGTCGATAGGCATTTCAGATATAGGTGTCGATAGGCATTTCAGATATAGGTGTCGATAGGCATTTCAGATATAGGTGTCGATAGGCATTTCAGATATAGGTGTCGATAGGCATTTCAGATATAGGTGTCGATAGGCATTTCAGATATAGGTGCCGATAGGCATTTCAGATATAGTTGCCGATTGGCATTTTAAAAATAGGTGCCGATAGGCATTTCAGATATAGAAGCCGATAGGCATTTCAAATATAGGTGCCGATAGGCATTCCAGATATGGTTGCCGATAGGCATTTCAAATATAGGTGCTGATAAGCATTTCAGATGTAGTTTCCGATAGGCATTTCAAAAATAGGTGTCGATAGGCATTTCAGATATAGGTGTCGATAGGCATTTCAGATATAGGTGTCGATAGGCATTTCAGATATAGGTGTCGATAGGCATTTCAGATATAGGTGTCGATAGGCATTTCAGATATAGGTGTCGATAGGCATTTCAGATATAGGTGTCGATAGGCATTTCAGATATAGGTGTCGATAGGCATTTCAGATATAGGTGTCGATAGGCATTTCAGATATAGGTGTCGATAGGCATTTCAGATATAGGTGCCGATAGGCATTTCAGATATAGTTGCCGATTGGCATTTTAAAAATAGGTGCCGATAGGCATTTCAGATATAGAAGCCGATAGGCATTTCAAATATAGGTGCCGATAGGCATTCCAGATATGGTTGCCGATAGGCATTTCAAATATAGGTGCTGATAGGCATTTCAGATGTAGTTTCCGATAGGCATTTCAAAAATAGGTGTCGATAGGCATTTCAGATATAGGTGTCGATAGGCATTTCAGATATAGGTGTCGATAGGCATTTCAGATATAGGTGTCGATAGGCATTTCAGATATAGGTGTCGATAGGCATTTCAGATATAGGTGTCGATTGGCATTTCAGATATAGGTGTCGATAGGCATTTCAGATATAGGTGTCGATAGGCATTTCAGATATAGGTGTCGATAGGCATTTCAGATATAGGTGCCGATAGGCATTTCAGATATAGTTGCCGATTAGCATTTTAAAAATAGGTGCCGATAGGCATTTCAGATATAGAAGCCGATAGGCATTTCAAATATAGGTGCCGATAGGCATTCCAGATATGGTTGCCGATAGGCATTTCAAATATAGGTGCTGAAAGGCATTTCAAATATAGGTGCTGAAAGGCATTTCAGATGTAGTTTCCGATAGGCATTTCAAAAATAGGTGTCGATAGGCATTTCAGATATAGGTGTCGATAGGCATTTCAGATATAGGTGTCTATAGGCATTTCAGATATAGGAATCGATAGGCATTTCAGATATAGGTGTCGATAGGCATTTCAGATATAGGTGTCGATAGGCATTTCAGATATAGGTGTCGATAGGCATTTCAGATATAGGTGTCGATAGGCATTTCAGATATAGGTGCCGATAGGCATTTCAGATATAGTTGCCGATTGGCATTTTAAAAATAGGTGCCGATAGGCATTTCAGATATAGAAGCCGATAGGCATTTCAAATATAGGTGCCGATAGGCATTCCAGATATGGTTGCCGATAGGCATTTCAAATATAAGTGCTGATAGGCATTTCAGATGTAGTTTCCGATAGGCATTTCGAAAATAGGTGTCGATAGGCATTTCAGATATAGGTGTCGATAGGCATTTCAGATATAGGTGTCGATAGGCATTTCAGATATAGGTGTCGATAGGCATTTCAGATATAGGTGTCGATAGGCATTTCAGATATAGGTGTCGATAGGCATTTCAGATATAGGTGTCGATAGGCATTTCAGATATAGGTGCCGATAGGCATTTCAGATATAGTTGCCGATTGGCATTTTAAAAATAGGTACCGATAGGCATTTCAGATATAGAAGCCGATAGGCATTTCAAATATAGGTGCCGATAGGCATTCCAGATATGGTTGCCGATAGGCATTTCAAATATAGGTGCTGATAGGCATTTCAGATGTAGTTTCCGACAGGCATTTCAAAAATAGGTGTCGATAGGCATTTCAGATATAGGTGTCGATAGGCATTTCAGATATAGGTGTCGATAGGCATTTCAGATATAGGTGTCGATAGGCATTTCAGATATAGGTGTCGATAGGCATTTCAGATATAGGTGTCGATAGGCATTTCAGATATAGGTGCCGATAGGCATTTCAGATATAGTTGCCGATTGGCATTTTAAAAATAGGTGCCGATAGGCATTTCAGATATAGAAGCCGATAGGCATTTCAAATATAGGTGCCGATAGGCATTCCAGATATGGTTGCCGATAGGCATTTCAAATATAGGTGCTGATAGGCATTTCAGATGTAGTTTCCTATAGGCATTTCAAAAATAGGTGTAGATAGGCATTTCAGATATAGGTGTCGATAGGCATTTCAGATATAGGTGTCGATAGGCATTTCAGATATAGGTGTCGATAGGCATTTCAGATATCGGTGTCGATAGGCATTTCAGATATAGGTGTCGAAAAGCATTTCAGATATAGGTGTCGATAGGCATTTCAGATATAGGTGTCGATAGGCATTTCAGATATAGGTGCCGATAGGCATTTCAGATATAGTTGCCGATTGGCATTTTAAAAATAGGTGCCGATAGGCATTTCAGATATAGAAGCCGATAGGCATTTCAAATATAGGCGCCGATAGGCATTCCAGATATGGTTGCCGATAGGCATTTCAAATATAGGTGCTAATAGGCATTTCAGATGTAGTTTCCGATAGGCATTTCAAAAATAGGTGTCGATAGGCATTTCAGATATAGGTGTCGATAGGCATTTCAGATATAGGTGTCGATAGGCATTTCAGATATAGGTGTCGATAGGCATTTCAGATATAGGTGTCGATAGGCATTTCAGATATAGGTGTCGATAGGCATTTCAGATATAGGTGCCGATAGGCATTTCAGATATAGTTGCCGATTGGCATTTTAAAAATAGGTGCCGATAGGCATTTCAGATATAGAGGCCGATAGGCATTTCAAATATAGGTGCCGATAGGCATTCCAGATATAGTTGCCGATAGGCATTTCAAATATAGGTGCTGATAGGCATTTCAGATGTAGTTTCCGATAGGCATCTCAAAAATAGGTGTCGATAGGCATTTTAGATATAGGTGTCGATAGGCATTTCAGATATAGGTGTCGATAGGCATTTCAGATATAGGTGTCGATAGGCATTTCAGATATCGGTGTCGATAGGCATTTCAGATATAGGTGCTGATAGGCATTTCTGATATAGTTGCCGATTGGCATTTTAAAAATATGTGCCGATAGGCATTTCAGATATAGAAGCCGATAGGCATTTCAAATATAGGTGCCGATAGGCATTCCAGATATGGTTGCCGATAGGCATTTCAAATATAGGTGCTGATAGGCATTTCAGATGTAGTTTCCGATAGGCATTTCAAAAATAGGTGTCGATAGGCATTTCAGATATAGGTGTCGATAGGCATTTCAGATATAGGTGTCGATAGGCATTTCAGATATAGGTGTCGATAGGCATTTCAGATATAAGTGTCGATAGGCATTTCAGATATAGGTGTCGATAGGCATTTCAGATATAGGTGTCGATAGGCATTTCAGATATAGGTGTCGATAGGCATTTCAGATATAGGTGTCGATAGGCATTTCAGATATAGATGCCGATAGGCATTTCAGATATAATTGCCGATTGGCATTTTAAAAATAGGTGCCGATAGGCATTTCAGATATAGGAGCCGATAGGCATTTCAAATATAGGTGCCGATAGGCATTCCAGATATGGTTGCCGATAGACAATTCAAATATAGGTGCTGATAGGCATTTCAGATGTAGTTTCCGATAGGCATTTCAAAAATAGGTGTCGATAGGCATTTCAGATATAGGTGTCGATAGGCATTTCAGATATGGGTGTCGATAGGCATTTCAGATATAGGTGTCGATAGGCATTTCAGATATAGGTGTCGATAGGCATTTCAGATATAGGTGTCGATAGGCATTTCAGATATAGGTGTCGATAGGCATTTTAGATATAGTTGTCGATAGGCATTTCAGATATAGGTGCCGATAGGCATTTCAGATATAGTTGCCGATTGGTTTTTTAAAAATAGGTGCCGATAGGCATTTCAGATATAGAAGCCGATAGGCATTTCAAATATAGGTGCCGATAGGCATTCCAGATATGGTTGCTAAAAGGCATTTCAAATATAGGTGCTGATAGGCATTTCAGATGTAGTTTCCGATAGGCATTTCAAAAATAGGTGTCGATAGGCATTTCAGATATAGGTGTCGATAGGCATTTCAGATATAGGTGTCGATAGGCATTTCAGATATAGGTGTCGATAGGCATTTCAGATATAGGTGCCGATAGGCATTTCAGATATAGTTGCCGATTGGCATTTTAAAAATAGGTGCCGATAGGCATTTCAGATATAGAAGCCGATAGGCATTTCAAATATAGGTGCCGATAGGCATTCCAGATATGGTTGCCGATAGGCATTTCAAATATAGGTGCTGATTGGCATTTCAGATGTAGTTTCCGATAGGCATTTCAAAAATAGGTGCTGATAGGCATTTCAGAAGTAGTTTCCGATAGGCATTTCAAAAATAGGTGTCGATAGGCATTCCAGATATAGGTGTCGATAGGCATTTCAGATATAGGTGTCGATAGGCATTTCAGATATAGGTGTCGATAGGCATTTCAAATATAGGTGTCGATAGGCATTTCAGATATAGGTGTCGATAGGCATTTCAGATATAGGTGTCGATAGGCATTTCAGATATAGGTGCCGATAGGCATTTCAGATATAGTTGCCGATTGGCATTTTAAAAATAGGTGCCGATAGGCATTTTAGATATAGAAGCCGATAGGCATTTCAAATGTAGGTGCCGATAGGCATTCCATATATGGTTGCCGATAGGCATTTCAAATATAGGTGCTGATAGGCATTTCAGATGTAGTTTCCGATAGGCATTTCAAAAATAGGTGTCGATAGGCATTTCAGATATAGGTGTCGATAGGCATTTCAGCTATAGGTGTCGATAGGCATTTCAGATATAGGTGTCGATAGGCATTTCAGATATAGGTGCCGATAGGCATTTCAGATATAGTTGCCGATTGGCATTTTAAAAATAGGTGCCGATAGGCATTTCAGATATAGAAGCCGATAGGCATTTCAAATATAGGTGCCGATAGGCATTCCAGATATGGTTGCCGATAGGCATTTCAAATATAGGTGCTGATAGGCATTTCAGATGTAGTTTCCGATAGGCATTTCAAAAATAGGTGTCGATAGGCATTTCAGATATAGGTGTCGATAGGCATTTCAGATATAGGTGTCGATAGGCATTTCAGATATAGGTGTCGATAGGCATTTCAGATATAGGTGTCGATAGGCATTTCAGATATAGGTGTCGATAGGCATTTCAGATATAGGTGTCGATAGGCATTTCAGATATAGGTGTCGATAGGCATTTCAGATATAGGTGCCGATAGGCATTTCAGATATAGGTGTCGATAGGCATTTCAGATATAGGTGTCGATAGGCATTTCAGATATAGGTGTCGATAGGCATTTCAGATATAGGTGTCTATAGGCATTTTAGATATAGGTGTCGATAGGCATTTCAGATATAGGTGTCGATAGGCATTTCAGATATAGGTGTCTATAGGCATTTTAGATATAGGTGTCGATAGGCATTTCAGATATAGGTGCCGATAGGCATTTCAGATATAGTTGCCGATTGGCATTTCAAAAATAGGTGTCGATAGGCATTTCAGATATAGGTGTCGATAGGCATTTCAGATATAGTTGTCGATAGGCATTTCAGATATAGGTGCCGATAGGCATTTCAAATATAGGTGCTGATAGGCATTTCAGATGTAGTTTCCGATAGGCATTTCAAAAATAGGTGTCGATAGGCATTTCAGATATAGGTGTCGATAGGCATTTCAGATATAGGTGTCGATAGGCATTTCAGATATAGGTGTCGATAGGCATTTCAGATATCGGTGTCGATAGGCATTTCAGATATAGTTGTCGATAGGCATTTCAGATATAGGTGTCGATAGGCATTTCAGATATAGGTGTCGATAGGCATTTCAGATATAGGTGCCGATAGGCATTTCAGATATAGTTGCCGATTGGCATTTTAAAAATAGGTGCCGATAGGCATTTCAGATATAGAAGCCGATAGGCATTTCAAATATAGGTGCCGATAGGCATTCCAGATATGGTTGCCGATAGGCATTTCAAATATAGGTGCTGATAGGCATTTCAGATGTAGTTTCCGATAGGCATTTCAAAAATAGGTGTCGATAGGCATTTCAGATATAGGTGTCGATAGGCATTTCAGATATAGGTGTCGATAGGCATTTCAAATATAGGTGCTGATAGGCATTTCAGATGTAGTTTCCGATAGGCATTTCAAAAATAGGTGTCGATAGGCATTTCAGATATAGGTGTCGATAGGCATTTCAGATATAGGTGTCGATAGGCATTTCAGATATAGGTGCCGATAGGCATTTCAGATATAGTTGCCGATTGGCATTTTAAAAATAGGTGCCGATAGGCATTTCAGATATAGAAGCCGATAGGCATTTCAAATATAGGTGCCGATAGGCATTCCAGATATGGTTGCCGATAGGCATTTCAAATATAGGTACTGATAGGCATTTCAGATGTAGTTTCCGATAGGCATTTCAAAAATAGGTGTCGATAGGCATTTCAGATATAGGTGTCGATAGGCATTTCAGATATAGGTGTCGATAGGCATTTCAGATATAGGTGTCGATAGGCATTTCAGACATAGGTGTCGATAGGCATTTCAGATATAGGTGTCGATAGGCATTTCAGATATAGGTGTCGATAGGCATTTCAGATATAGGTGTCGATAGGCATTTCAGATATAGGTGTCGATAGGCATTTCAGATATAGGTGCCGATAGGCATTTCAGATATAGTTGCCGATTGGCATTTTAAAAATAGGTGCCGATAGGCATTTCAGATATAGAAACCGATAGGCATTTCAAATATAGGTGCCGATAGGCATTCCAGATATGGTTGCCGATAGGCATTTCAAATATAGGTGCTGATAGGCATTTCAGATGTAGTTTCCGATAGGCATTTCAAAAATAGGTGTCGATAGGCATTTCAGATATAGGTGTCGATAAGCATTTCAGATATAGGTGTCGATAGGCATTTCAGATATAGGGGTCGATAGGCATTTCAAATATAGGTGTCGATAGGCATTTCAGATATAGGTGTCGATAGGCATTTCAGATATAGGTGTCGATAGGCATTTCAGATATTAAGGTGTCGATAGGCATTTCAGATATAGGTGCCGATAGGCATTTCAGGTATAGTTGCCGATTGGCATTTTAAAAATAGGTGCCGATAGGCATTTCATATATAGAAGCCGATAGCCATTTCAAATATAGGTGCCGATAGGCATTCCAGATATGGTTGCCGATAGGCATTTCAAATATAGGTGCTGATAGGCATTTCAGATGTAATTTCCGATAGGCATTTCAAAAATAGGTGTCGATAGGCATTTCAGATATAGGTGTCGATAGGCATTTCAGATATAGGTGTCGATAGGCATTTCAGATATAGGTGTCGATAGGCATTTCAGATATAGGTGTCGATTGGCATTTCAGATATAGGTGTCGATAGGCATTTCAGATATAGGTGTCGATAGGCATTTCAGATATAGGTGTCGATAGGCATTTCAGATATAGGTGCCGATAGGCATTTCAGATATAGTTGCCGATTAGCATTTTAAAAATAGGTGCCGATAGGCATTTCAGATATAGAAGCCGATAGGCATTTCAAATATAGGTGCCGATAGGCATTCCAGATATGGTTGCCGATAGGCATTTCAAATATAGGTGCTGAAAGGCATTTCAAATATAG
>JAVRKA010000666.1:0-68566 GCA_034508555.1 Venustoraphidia nigricollis
CTGTCGACACCTATTTTTGAAATGCCTATCGGAAACTACATCTGAAATGCCTATCAGCACCTATATTTGAAATGCCTATCGGCAACCAAAATCTGGAATGCCTATCGGCACCTATATTTGAAATGCCTATCGGCTTCTATATCTGAAATGCCTATCGGCACCTATTTTGAAAATGCCAATCGGCAACTATATCTGAAATGCCTATCGGCACCTATATCTGAAATGCCTATCGACACCTATAACTGAAATGCCTATCGACACCTATATCTGAAATGCCTATCGACACCTATATCTGAAATGCCTATCGACACCTATATCTGAAATGCCTATCGACACCTATATCTGAAATGCCTATCGACACCTATATTTGAAATGCCTATCGGCAACCATATCTGGAATGCCTATCGGCACCTATATTTGAAATGCCTATCGGCTTCTATATCTGAAATGCCTATCGGCACCTATTTTTAAAATGCCAATCGGCAACTATATCTGAAATGCCTATCGGCACCTATATCTGAAATGCCTATCGACACCTATATCTGAAATGCCTATCGACACCTATATCTGAAATGCCTATCGACACCTATATCTGAAATGCCTATCGACACCTATATCTGAAATGCCTATCGACACCTATATCTGAAATGCCTATCGACACCTATATCTGAAATGCCTATCGACACCTATATCTGAAATGCCTATCGACACCTATATCTGAAATGCCTATCGACACCTATATCTGAAATGCCTATCGACACCTATTTTTGAAATGCCTATCGGAAACTACATCTGAAATGCCTATCAGCACCTATATTTGAAATGCCTATCGGCAACCATATCTGGAATGCCTATCGGCACCTATATTTGAAATGCTTATCGGCTTCTATATCTGAAATGCCTATCGGCACCTATTTTTAAAATGCCAATCGGCAACTATATCTGAAATGCCTATCGGCACCTATATCTGAAATGCCTATCGACACCTATATCTGAAAAGCCTATCGACACCTATATCTGAAATGCCTATCGACACCTATATCTGAAATGCCTATCGACACCTATATCTGAAATGCCTATCAACACCTATATCTGAAATGCCTATCGACACCTATATCTGAAATGCCTATCGACACCTATTTTTGAAATGCCTATCGGAAACTACATCTGAAATGCCTATCAGCACCTATATTTGAAATGCCTATCGGCAACCATATCTGGAATGCCTATCGGTACCTATATTTGAAATGCCTATCGGCTTCTATATCTGAAATGCCTATCGGCACCTATTTTTAAAATGCCAATCGGCAACTATATCTGAAATGCCTATCGGCTTCTATATCTGAAATGCCTATCGGCACCTATTTTTAAAATGCCAATCGGCAACTATATCTGAAATGCCTATCGACACCTATATCTGAAATGCTTATCGACACCTATATCTGAAATGCCTATCGACACCTATATCTGAAATGCCTATTGACACCTTTGTCTGAAATGCCTATCGACACCTATTTTTGAAATGCCTATCGGAAACTACATCTGAAATGCCTATCAGCACCTTTATTTGAAATGCCTATCGGCAACCATATCTGGAATGCCTATCGGCACATATATTTGAAATGCCTATCGGCTTCTATATCTGAAATGCCTATCGGCACCTATTTTTAAAATGCCAATCGGCAACTATATCTGAAATGCCTATCGGCACCTATATCTGAAATGCCTATCGACACCTATATCTGAAATGCCTATCGACACCTATATCTGAAATGCCTATCGACACCTATATCTGAAATGCCTATCGACACCTATATCTGAAATGCCTATCGACACCTATATCTGAAATGCCTATCGACACCTATATCTGAAATGCCTATCGACACCTATATCTGAAATGCCTATCGACACCTATTTTTGAAATGCCTATCGGAAACTACATCTGAAATGCCTATTAGCACCTATATTTGAAATGCCTATCGGCAACCATATCTGGAATGCCTATCGGCACCTATATTTGAAATGCCTATCGGCTTCTATATCTGAAATGCCTATCGGTACCTATTTTTAAAATGCCAATCGGCAACTATATCTGAAATGCCTATCGGCACCTATATCTGAAATGCCTATCGACACCTATATCTGAAATGCCTATCGACACCTATATCTGAAATGCCTATCGACACCTATATCTGAAATGCCTATCGACACCTATATCTGAAATGCCTATCGACACCTATATCTGAAATGCCTATCGACACCTATATCTGAAATGCCTATCGACACCTATTTTTGAAATGCCTATCGAAAAATACATCTGAAATGCCTATCAGCACCTATATTTGAAATGCCTATCGGCAACCATATCTGGAATGCCTATCGGCACCTATATTTGAAATGCCTATCGGCTTCTCTATCTGAAATGCCTATCGGCACCTATTTTTAAAATGCCAATCGGCAACTATATCTGAAATGCCTATCGGCACCTATATCTGAAATGCCTATCGACACCTATATCTGAAATGCCTATTGACACCTATATCTGAAATGCCTATCGACACCTATATCTGAAATGCCTATCGACACCTATATCTGAAATGCCTATCGACACCTATATCTGAAATGCAGATCGACACTTATATCTGAAATGCCTATCGACACCTATATCTGAAATGCCTATCGACACCTATTTTTGAAATGCCTATCGGAAAATACATCTAAAATGCCTATCAGCACCTATATTTGAATTGCCTATCGGCAACCATATCTGGAATGCCTATCGGCACCTATATTTGAAATGCCTATCGGCTTCTATATCAGAAATGCCTATCGGCACCTATTTTTAAAATGCCAATCGGCAACTATATCTGAAATGCCTATCGGCACCTATATCTGAAATGCCTATCGACACCTATATCTGAAATGCCTATCGACACCTATATCTGAAATGCCTATGGACACCTATATCTGAAATGACTATCGACACCTATATCTGAAATGCCTATCGACACCTATATCTGAAATGCCTATCGACACCTATATCTGAAATGCCTATCGACACCTATATCTGAAATGCCTATCGAAACCTATATCTGAAATGCCTATCGACACCTATTTTTGAAATGCCTATCGGAAACTACATCTGAAATGCCTATCAGCACCTATATTTGAAATGCCTATCGGCAACCATATCTGGAATGCCTATCGGCACCTATATTTGAAATACCTATCGGCTTCTATATCTGAAATGCCTATCGGCACCTATTTTTAAAATGCCAATCGGCAACTATATCTGAAATGCCTATCGGCACCTATATCTGAAATGCCTATCGACACCTATATCTGAAATGCCTATCGACACCTATATCTGAAATGCCTATCGACACCTATATCTGAAATGCCTATCGACACCTATATCTGAAATGCCTATCGACACCTATATCTGAAATGCCTATCGACACCTATATCTGAAATGCCTATCGACACCTATATCTGAAATGCCTATCGACACCTATATCTGAAATGCCTATCGACACCTATATCTGAAATGCCTATCGACACCTATATCTGAAATGCCTATCGACACCTATATCTGAAATGCCTATCGACACCTATTTTTGAAATGCCTATCGGCAACTATATCTGAAATGCCTATCGGCACCTATATCTGAAATGCCTATCGACACCTATATCTGAAATGCCTATCGACACCTATATCTGAAATGCCTATCGACACCTATATCTGAAATGCCTATCGACACCTATATCTGAAATGCCTATCGACACCTATATCTGAAATGCCTATCGACACCTATATCTGAAATGCCTATCGACACCTATTTTTGAAATGCCTATCGGAAACTACATCTGAAATGCCTATCAGCACCTATATTTAAAATGCCTATCGGCAACCATATCTGGAATGCCTATCGGCACCTATATTTGAAATGCCTATCGGCTTCTATATCTGAAATGCCTATCGGCACCTATTTTTAAAATGCCAATCGGCAACTATATCTTAAATGCCTATCGGCACCTATATCTGAAATGCCTATCGACACCTATATCTGAAATGCCTATCGACACCTATATCTGAAATGCCTATCGACACCTATATCTGAAATGCCTATCGACACCTATATCTGAAATGCCTATCGACACCTATATCTGAAATGCCTATCGACACCTATTTTTGAAATGCCTATCGGAAACTACATCTGAAATGCCTATCAGCACCTATATTTGAAATGCCTATCGGCAACCATATCTGGAATGCCTGTCGGCACCTATATTTGAAATCCCTATCGGCTTCTATATCTGAAATGCCTATCGGCACCTATTTTTAAAATGCCAATCGGCAACTATATCTGAAATGCCTATCGGCACCTATATCTGAAATGCCTATCGACACCTATATCTGAAATGCCTATCGACACCTATATCTGAAATGCCTATCGACACCTATATCTGAAATGCCTATCGACACCTATATCTGAAATGCCTATCGACACCTATATCTGAAATGCCTATCGACACCTATATCTGAAATGCCTATCGACACATATGTCTGAAATGCCTATCGACACCTATTTTTGAAATGCCTATCGGAAACTACATCTGAAATGCCTATCAGCACCTATATTTGAAATGCCTATCGGCAATCATATCTGGAATGCCTATCGGCACCTATATCTGAAATGCCTATCGACACCTATATCTGAAATGCCTATCGACACCTATTTTTGAAATGCCTATCGGCAACTATATCTGAAATGCCTATCGGCACCTATATCTGAAATGCCTATCGACACCTATATCTGAAATGCCTATCGACACCTATATCTGAAATGCCTATCGACACCTATATCTGAAATGCCTATCGACACCTATATCTGAAATGCCTATCGACACCTATATCTGAAATGCCTATCGACACCTATATCTGAAATGCCTATCGACACCTATTTTTGAAATGCCTATCGGAAACTACATCTGAAATGCCTATCAGCACCTATATTTGAAATGCCTATCGGCAACCATATCTGGAATGCCTATCGGCACCTATATTTGAAATGCCTATCGGCTTCTATATCTGAAATGCCTATCGGCACCTATTTTTAAAATGCCAATCGGCAACTATATCTTAAATGCCTATCGGCACCTATATCTGAAATGCCTATCGACACCTATATCTGAAATGCCTATCGACACCTATATCTGAAATGCCTATCGACACCTATATCTGAAATGCCTATCGACACCTATATCTGAAATGCCTATCGACACCTATATCTGAAATGCCTATCGACACCTATTTTTGAAATGCCTATCGGAAACTACATCTGAAATGCCTATCAGCACCTATATTTGAAATGCCTATCGGCAACCATATCTGGAATGCCTGTCGGCACCTATATTTGAAATCCCTATCGGCTTCTATATCTGAAATGCCTATCGGCACCTATTTTTAAAATGCCAATCGGCAACTATATCTGAAATGCCTATCGGCACCTATATCTGAAATGCCTATCGACACCTATATCTGAAATGCCTATCGACACCTATATCTGAAATGCCTATCGACACCTATATCTGAAATGCCTATCGACACCTATATCTGAAATGCCTATCGACACCTATATCTGAAATGCCTATCGACACCTATATCTGAAATGCCTATCGACACATATGTCTGAAATGCCTATCGACACCTATTTTTGAAATGCCTATCGGAAACTACATCTGAAATGCCTATCAGCACCTATATTTGAAATGCCTATCGGCAATCATATCTGGAATGCCTATCGGCACCTATATTTGAAATGCCTATCGGCTTCTATATCTGAAATGCCTATCTGCACCTATTTTTAAAATGCCAATCGGCAACTATATCTGAAATGCCTATCGGCACCTATATCTGAAATGCCTATCGACACCTATATCTGAAATGCCTATCGACACCTATATCTGAAATGCCTATCGACACCTATATCTGAAATGCCTATCGACACCTATATCTGAAATGCCTATCGACACCTATATCTGAAATGCCTATCGACACCTATATCTGAAATGCCTATCGACACCTATATCTGAAATGCCTATCGACACCTATATCTGAAATGCCTATCGACACCTATATCTGAAATGCCTATCGACACCTATATCTGAAATGCCTATCGACACCTATATCTGAAATGCCTATCGACACCTATATCTGAAATGCCTATCGACACCTATATCTGAAATGCCTATCGACACCTATATCTAAAATGCCTATCGACACCTATTTTTGAAATGCCTATCGGAAACTACATCTGAAATGCCTATCAGCACCTATATTTGAAATGCCTATCGGCAACCATATCTGGAATGCCTATCGGCACCTATATTTGAAATGCCTATCGGCTTCTATATCTGAAATGCCTATCGGCACCTATTTTTAAAATGCCAATCGGCAACTATATCTGAAATGCCTATCGGCACCTATATCTGAAATGCCTATCGACACCTATATCTGAAATGCCTATCGACACCTATATCTGAAATGCCTATCGACACCTATATCTGAAATGCCTATCGACACCTATTTTTGAAATGCCTATCGGAAGCTACATCTGAAATGCCTATCAGCACCTATATTTGAAATGCCTATCGGCAACCATATCTGGAAAGCCTATCGGCACCTATATTTGAAATGCCTATCGGCTTCTATATCTGAAATGCCTATCGGCACCTATTTTTAAAATGCCAATCGGCAACTATATCTGAAATGCCTATCGGCACCTATATCTGAAATGCCTATTGACACCTATATCTGAAATTCCTATCGACACCTATATCTGAAATGCCTATGGACACCTATATCTGAAATGCCTATCGACACCTATATCTGAAATGCCTATCGACACCTATATCTGAAATGCCTATCGACACCTATATCTGAAATGCCTATCGACACCTATATCTGAAATGCCTATCGACACCTATATCTGAAATGCCTATCGACACCTATTTTTAAAATGCCTATCGGAAACTACATCTGAAATGCCTATCAGCACCTATATTTGAAATGCCTATCGGCAACCATATCTGGAATGCCTATCGGCATCTATATTTGAAATGCCTATCGGCTTCTATATCTGAAATGCATATCGGCACCTATTTTTAAAATGCCAATCGGCAACTATATCTGAAATGCCTATCGGCACCTATATCTGAAATGCCTATCGACACCTATATCTGAAATGCCTATCGACACCTATATCTGAAATGCCTATCGACACCTATATCTGAAATGCCTATCGACACCTATATCTGAAATGCCTATCGACACCTATATCTGAAATGCCTATCGACACCTATATCTGAAATGCCTATCGACACCTATATCTGAAATGCCTATCGACACCTATTTTTGAAATGCCTATCGGAAACTACATCTGAAATGCCTATCAGCACCTATATTTGAAATGCCTATCGGCAACCATATCTGGAATGCCTATCCGGCACCTATATTTGAAATGCCTATCCGCTTCTATATCTGAAATGCCTATCGGCACCTATTTTTAAAATGCCAATCGGCAACTATATCTGAAATGCCTATCGGCACCTATATCTGAAATGCCTATCGACACCTATATCTGAAATGCCTATCGACACCTATATCTTAAATGCCTATCGACACCTATATCTGAAATGCCTATCGACACCTATATCTGAAATGCCTATCGACACCTATATCTGAAATGCCTATCGACACCTATATCTGAAATGCCTATCGACACCTATATCTGAAATGCCTATCGACACCTATATCTGAAATGCCTATCGATACCTATATCTGAAATGCCTATCGACACCTATATCTGGAATGCCTATCGACACCTATTTTTGAAATGCCTATCGGAAACTACATCTGAAATGCCTATCAGCACCTATATTTGAAATGCCTATGGGCAACCATATCTGGAATGCCTATCGGCACCTATATTTGAAATGCCTATCGGCTTCTATATCTGAAATGCCTATCGGCACCTATTTTTAAAATGTTAATCGGCAACTATATCTGAAATGCCTATCGGCAACTATATCTGAAATGCCTATCGACACCTATATCTGAAATGTCTATCGACACCTATATCTGAAATGCCTATCGACACCTATATCTGAAATGCCTATCGACACCTATATCTGAAATGCCTATCGACACCTATATCTGAAATGCCTATCGACACCTATATCTGAAATGCCTATCGACACCTATATCTGAAATGCCTATCGACACCTATATCTGAAATGCCTATCGACACCTATTTTTGAAATGTCTATCGGAAACTACATCTGAAATGCCTATCAGCACCTATATTTGAAATGCCTATCGGCAACCATATCTGCAATGCCTATCGGCACCTATATTTGAAATGCCTATCGGCTTCTATATCTGAAATGCCTATCGGCACCTATTTTTAAAATGCCAATCGGCAACTATATCTGAAATGCCTATCGGCACCTATATCTGAAATGCCTATCGACACCTATATCTGAAATGCCTATCGACACCTATATCTGAAATGCCTATCGACACCTATATCTGAAATGCCTATCGACACCTATATCTGAAATGCCTATCGACACCTATATCTGAAATGCCTATCGACACCTATATCTGAAATGCCTATCGACACCTATATCTGAAATGCCTATCGACACCTATTTTTGAAATGCCTATCGGAAACTACATCTGAAATGCCTATCAGCACCTATATTTGAAAAGCCTATCGGCAACCATATCTGGAATGCCTATCGGCACCTATATTTGAAATGCCTATCGGCTTCTATATCTGAAATGCCTATCGGCACCTATTTTTAAAATGCCAATCGGCAACTATATCTGAAATGCCTATCGGCACCTATATCTGAAATGCCTATCGACACCTATATCTGAAATGCCTATCTACACCTATATCTGAAATGCCTATCGACACCTATATCTGAAATGCCTATCGACACCTATATCTGAAATGCCTATCGACACCTATATCTGAAATGCCTATCGACACCTATATCTGAAATGCCTATCGACACCTATATCTGAAATGCCTATCGACACCTATATCTGAAATGCCTATCGACACCTATTTTTGAAATGCCTATCGGAAACTACATCTGAAATGCCTATCAGCACCTATATTTGAAATGCCTATCGGCAACCATATCTGGAATGCCTATCCGGCACCTATATTTGAAATGCCTATCGGCTTCTATATCTGAAATGCCTATCGGCACCTATTTTTAAAATGCCAATCGGCAACTATATCTGAAATGCCTATCGGCACCTATATCTGAAATGCCTATCGACACCTATATCTGAAATGCCTATCGACACCTATATCTGAAATGCCTATCGACACCTATATCTGAAATGCCTATCGACACCTATATCTGAAATGCCTATCGACACCTATATCTGAAATGCCTATCGACACCTATATCTGAAATGCCTATCGACACCTATATCTGAAATGCCTATCGACACCTATATCTGAAATGCCTATCGACACCTATATCTGAAATGCCTATCGACACCTATATCTGAAATGCCTATCGACACCTTTATCTGAAATGCCTATCGACACCTAGATATCCGAAATGCCTATCGACACCTATTTTTGAAATGCCTATCGGAAACTACATCTGAAATGCCTATCAGCACCTATATTTGAAATGCCTATCGGCAACCATATCTGGAATGCCTATCGGTACCTATATTTGAAATGCCTATCGGCTTCTATATCTGAAATGCCTATCGGCACCTATTTTTAAAATGCCAATCGGCAACTATATCTGAAATGCCTATCGGCACCTATATCTGAAATGCCTATCGACACCTATATCTGAAATGCCTATCGACACCTATATCTGAAATGCCTATCGACACCTATATCTGAAATGCCTATCGACACCTATATCTGAAATGCCTATCGGCACCTATAACTGAAATGCCTATCGACACCTATATCTGAAATGCCTATCGACACCTATATCTGAAATGCCTATCGACACCTATATCTGAAATGCCTATCGACACCTATATCTGAAATGCCTATCGACACCTATATCTGAAATGCCTATCGACACCTATATCTGAAATGCCTATCGACACCTATATCTGAAATGCCTATCGACACCTATTTTTGAAATGCCTATCGGAAACTACATCTGAAATGCCTATCAGCACCTATATTTGAAATGCCTATCGGCAACCATATCTGGAATGCCTATCGGCACCTATATTTGAAATGCCTATCGGCTTCTATATCTGAAATGCCTATCGGCACCTATTTTTAAAATGCCAATCGGCAACTATATCTGAAATGCCTATCGGCACCTATATCTGAAATGCCTATCGACACCTATATCTGAAATGCCTATCGACACCTATATCTGAAATGCCTATCGACACCTATATCTGAAATGCCTATCGACACCTATATCTGAAATGCCTATCGACACCTATATCTGAAATGCCTATCGACACCTATTTTTGAAATGCCTATCGGAAACTACATCTGAAATGCCTATCAGCACCTATATTTGAAATGCCTATCGGCAACCATATCTGGAATGCCTATCGGCACCTATATTTGAAATCCCTATCGGCTTCTATATCTGAAATGCCTATCGGCACCTATTTTTAAAATGCCAATCGGCAACTATATCTGAAATGCCTATCGGCACCTATATCTGAAATGCCTATCGACACCTATATCTGAAATGCCTATCGACACCTATATCTGAAATGCCTATCGACACCTATATCTGAAATGCCTATCGACACCTATATCTGAAATGCCTATCGACACCTATATCTGAAATGCCTATCGACACCTATATCTGAAATGCCTATCGACACCTATGTCTGAAATGCCTATCGACACCTATTTTTGAAATGCCTATCGGAAACTACATCTGAAATGCCTATCAGCACCTATATTTGAAATGCGTATCGGCAATCATATCTGGAATGCCTATCGGCACCTATATTTGAAATGCCTATCGGCTTCTATATCTGAAATGCCTATCGGCACCTATTTTTAAAATGCCAATCGGCAACTATATCTGAAATGCCTATCGGCACCTATATCTGAAATGCCTATCGACACCTATATCTGAAATGCCTATCGACACCTATATCTGAAATGCCTATCGACACCTATATCTGAAATGCCTATCGACACCTATATCTGAAATGCCTATCGACACCTATATCTGAAATGCCTATCGACACCTATATCTGAAATGCCTATCGACACCTATATCTGAAATGCCTATCGACACCTATATCTGAAATGCCTATCGACACCTATATCTGAAATGCCTATCGACACCTATATCTGAAATGCCTATCGACACCTATATCTGAAATGCCTATCGACACCTATATCTGAAATGCCTATCGACACCTTTATCTGAAATGCCTATCGACACCTATATCTGAAATGCCTATCGACACCTATTTTTGAAATGCCTATCGGAAGCTACATCTGAAATGCCTATCAGCACCTATATTTGAAATGCCTATCGGCAACCATATCTGGAATGCCTATCGGCACCTATATTTGAAATGCCTATCGGCTTCTATATCTAAAATGCCTATCGGCACCTATTTTTAAAATGCCAATCGGCAACTATATCTGAAATGCCTATCGGCACCTATATCTGAAATGCCTATCGACACCTATATCTGAAATGCCTATCGACACCTTTATCTGAAATGCCTATCGACACCTATATCTAAAATGCCTATCGACACCTATTTTTGAAATGCCTATCGGAAACTACATCTGAAATGCCTATCAGCACCTATATTTTAAATGCCTATCGGCAACCATATCTGGAATGCCTATCGGCACCTATATTTGAAATGCCTATCGGCTTCTATATCTAAAATGCCTATCGGCACCTATTTTTAAAATGCCAATCGGCAACTATATCTGAAATGCCTATCGGCACCTATAACTGAAATGCCTATCGACACCTATATCTGAAATGCCTATCGACACCTATATCTGAAATGCCTATCGACACCTATATCTGAAATGCCTATCGACACCTATATCTGAAATGCCTATCGACACCTATATCTGAAATGCCTATCGACACCTATATCTGAAATGCCTATCGACACCTATATCTGAAATGCCTATCGACACCTATTTTTGAAATGCCTATCGGAAGCTACATCTGAAATGCCTATCAGCACCTATATTTGAAATGCCTATCGGCAACCATATCTGGAATGCCTATCGGCACCTATATTTGAAATGCCTATCGGCTTCTATATCTGAAATGCCTATCGGCACCTATTTTTAAAATGCCAATCGGCAACTATATCTGAAATGCCTATCGGCACCTATATCTGAAATGCCTATCGACACCTATATCTGAAATGCCTATCGACACCTATATCTGAAATGCCTATCGACACCTATATCTGAAATGACTATCGACACCTATATCTGAAATGCCTATCGACACCTATATCTGAAATGCCTATCGACACATATATCTGAAATGCCTATCGACACCTATATCTGAAATGCCTATCGACACCTATTTTTGAAATGCCTATAGGAAACTACATCTGAAATGCCTATCAGCACCTATATTTGAAATGCCTATCGGCAACCATATCTGGAATGCCTATCCGGCACCTATATTTGAAATGCCTATCGGCTTCTATATCTGAAATGCCTATCGGCACCTATTTTTAAAATGCAAATCGGCAACTATATCTGAAATGCCTATCGGCACCTATATCTGAAATGCCTATCGACACCTATATCTGAAATGCCTATCGACACCTATATCTGAAATGCCTATCGACACCTATATCTGAAATGCCTATCGACACCTATATCTGAAATGCCTATCGACACCTATATCTGAAATGCCTATCGACACCTATATCTGAAATGCCTATCGAAACCTATATCTGAAATGCCTATCGACACCTATATCTGAAATGCCTATCGACACCTATATCTGAAATGCCTATCGACACCTATATCTGAAATGCCTATCGACACATATATCTAAAATGCCTATCGACACCTATTTTTGAAATGCCTATCGGAAACTACATCTGAAATGCCTATCAGCACCTATATTTGAAATGCCTATCGGCAACCATATCTGGAATGCCTATCGGCACCTATATTTGAAATGCCTATCGGCTTCTATATCTAAAATGCCTATCGGCACCTATTTTTAAAATGCCAATCGGCAACTATATCTGAAATGCCTATCGGCACCTATATCTGAAATGCCTATCGACACCTATATCTGAAATGCCTATGGACACCTATATCTGAAATGCCTATCGACACCTATAACTGAAATGCCTATCGACACCTATATCTGAAATGCCTATCGACACCTATATCTGAAATGCCTATCGACACCTATATCTGAAATGCCTATCGACACCTATATCTGAAATGCCTATCGACACCTATTTTTGAAATGCCTATCGGAAACTACATCTGAAATGCCTATCAGCACCTATATTTGAAATGCCTATCGGCAACCATATCTGGAATGCCTATCGGCACCTAAATTTGAAATGCCTATCGGCTTCTATATCTGAAATGCATATCGGCACCTATTTTTAAAATGCCAATCGGCAACTATATCTGAAATGCCTATCGGCACCTATATCTGAAATGCCTATCGACACCTATATCTGAAATGCCTATCGACACCTATATCTGAAATGCCTATCGACACCTATATCTGAAATGCCTATCGACACCTATATCTGAAATGCCTATCGACACCTATATCAGAAATGCCTATCGACACCTATATCTGAAATGCCTATCGACACCTATATCTGAAATGCCTATCGACACCTATTTTTGAAATGCCTATCGGAAACTACATCTGAAATGCCTATCAGCACCTATATTTGAAATGCCTATCGGCAACCATATCTGGAATGCCTATCCGGCACCTATATTTGAAATGCCTATCGGCTTCTATATCTGAAATGCCTATCGGCACCTATATTTAAAATGCCAATCGGCAACTATATCTGAAATGCCTATCGGCACCTATATCTGAAATGCCTATCGACACCTATATCTGAAATGCCTATGGACACCTATATCTGAAATGCCTATCGACACCTATATCTGAAATGCCTATCGACACCTATATCTGAAATGCCTATCGACACCTATATCTGAAATGCCTATCGACACCTATATCTGAAATGCCTATCGACACCTATATCTGAAATGCCTATCGACACCTATATCTGAAATGCCTATCGATACCTATATCTGAAATGCCTATCGACACCTATATCTGGAATGCCTATCGACACCTATTTTTGAAATGCCTATCGGAAACTACATCTGAAATGCCTATCAGCACCTATATTTGAAATGCCTATGGGCAACCATATCTGGAATGCCTATCGGCACCTATATTTGAAATGCCTATCGGCTTCTATATCTGAAATGCCTATCGGCACCTATTTTTAAAATGTTAATCGGCAACTATATCTGAAATGCCTATCGGCAACTATATCTGAAATGCCTATCGACACCTATATCTGAAATGTCTATCGACACCTATATCTGAAATGCCTATCGACACCTATATCTGAAATGCCTATCGACACCTATATCTGAAATGCCTATCGACACCTATATCTGAAATGCCTATCGACACCTATATCTGAAATGCCTATCGACACCTATATCTGAAATGCCTATCGACACCTATTTTTGAAATGTCTATCGGAAACTACATCTGAAATGCCTATCAGCACCTATATTTGAAATGCCTATCGGCAACCATATCTGGAATGCCTATCGGCACCTATATTTGAAATGCCTATCGGCTTCTATATCTGAAATGCCTATCGGCACCTATTTTTAAAATGCCAATCGGCAACTATATCTGAAATGCCTATCGGCACCTATATCTGAAATGCCTATCGACACCTATATCTGAAATGCCTATCGACACCTATATCTGAAATGCCTATCGACACCTATATCTGAAATGCCTATCGACACCTATATCTGAAATGCCTATCGACACCTATATCTGAAATGCCTATCGACACCTATATCTGAAATGCCTATCGACACCTATATCTGAAATGCCTATCGACACCTATTTTTGAAATGCCTATCGGAAACTACATCTGAAATGCCTATCAGCACCTATATTTGAAAAGCCTATCGGCAACCATATCTGGAATGCCTATCGGCACCTATATTTGAAATGCCTATCGGCTTCTATATCTGAAATGCCTATCGGCACCTATTTTTAAAATGCCAATCGGCAACTATATCTGAAATGCCTATCGGCACCTATATCTGAAATGCCTATCGACACCTATATCTGAAATGCCTATCTACACCTATATCTGAAATGCCTATCGACACCTATAACTGAAATGCCTGTCGACACCTATATCTGAAATGCCTATCGACACCTATATCTGAAATGCCTATCGACACCTATATCTGAAATGCCTATCGACACCTATATCTGAAATGCCTATCGACACCTATATCTGAAATGCCTATCGACACCTATTTTTGAAATGCCTATCGGAAACTACATCTGAAATGCCTATCAGCACCTATATTTGAAATGCCTATCGGCAACCATATCTGGAATGCCTATCCGGCACCTATATTTGAAATGCCTATCGGCTTCTATATCTGAAATGCCTATCGGCACCTATTTTTAAAATGCCAATCGGCAACTATATCTGAAATGCCTATCGGCACCTATATCTGAAATGCCTATCGACACCTATATCTGAAATGCCTATCGACACCTATATCTGAAATGCCTATCGACACCTATATCTGAAATGCCTATCGACACCTTTATCTGAAATGCCTATCGACACCTATATCTGAAATGCCTATCGACACCTATTTTTGAAATGCCTATCGGAAACTACATCTGAAATGCCTATCAGCACCTATATTTGAAAAGCCTATCGGCAACCATATCTGGAATGCCTATCGGTACCTATATTTGAAATGCCTATCGGCTTCTATATCTGAAATGCCTATCGGCACCTATTTTTAAAATGCCAATCGGCAACTATATCTGAAATGCCTATCGGCACCTATATCTGAAATGCCTATCGACACCTATATCTGAAATGCCTATCGACACCTATATCTGAAATGCCTATCGACACCTATATCTGAAATGCCTATCGACACCTATATCTGAAATGCCTATCGGCACCTATATCTGAAATGCCTATCGACACATGTATCTGAAATGCCTATCGACACCTATATCTGAAATGCCTATCGACACCTATATCTGAAATGCCTATCGACACCTATATCTGAAATGCCTATCGACACCTATATCTGAAATGCCTATCGACACCTATATCTGAAATGCCTATCGACACCTATATCTGAAATGCCTATCGACACCTACTTTTGAAATGCCTATCGGAAACTACATCTGAAATGCCTATCAGCACCTATATTTGAAATGCCTATCGGCAACCATATCTGGAATGCCTATCGGCACCTATATTTGAAATGCCTATCGGCTTCTATATCTGAAATGCCTATCGGCACCTATGTTTAAAATGCCAATCGGCAACTATATCTGAAATGCCTATCGGCACCTATATCTGAAATGCCTATCGACACCTATATCTGAAATGCCTATCGACACCTATATCTGAAATGCCTATCGACACCTATATCTGAAATGCCTATCGACACCTATATCTGAAATGCCTATCGACACCTATATCTGAAATGCCTATCGACACCTATTTTTGAAATGCCTATCGGAAACTACATCTGAAATGCCTATCAGCACCTATATTTGAAATGCCTATCGGCAACCATATCTGGAATGCCTATCGGCACCTATATTTGAAATCCCTATCGGCTTCTATATCTGAAATGCCTATCGGCACCTATTTTTAAAATGCCAATCGGCAACTATATCTGAAATGCCTATCGGCACCTATATCTGAAATGCCTATCGACACCTATATCTGAAATGCCTATCGACACCTATATCTGAAATGCCTATCGACACCTATATCTGAAATGCCTATCGACACCTATATCTGAAATGCCTATCGACACCTATATCTGAAATGCCTATCGACATCTATATCTGAAATGCCTATCGACACCTATGTCTGAAATGCCTATCGACACCTATTTTTGAAATGCCTATCGGAAACTACATCTGAAATGCCTATCAGCACCTATATTTGGAATGCGTATCGGCAATCATATCTGGAATGCCTATCGGCACCTATATTTGAAATGCCTATCGGCTTCTATATCTGAAATGCCTATCGGCACCTATTTTTAAAATGCCAATCGGCAACTATATCTGAAATGCCTGTCGGCACCTATATCTGAAATGCCTATCGACACCTATATCTGAAATGCCTATCGACACCTATATCTGAAATGCCTATCGACACCTATATCTGAAATGCCTATCGACACCTATATCTGAAATGCCTATCGACACCTATATCTGAAATGCCTATCGACACCTATATCTGAAATGCCTATCGACACCTATATCTGAAATGCCTATCGACACCTATATCTGAATCGCCTATCGACACCTATATCTGAAATGCCTATCGACACCTATATCTGAAATGCCTATCGACACCTATATCTGAAATGCCTATCGACACATATATCTAAAATGCCTATCGACACCTATTTTTTAAATGCCTATCGGAAACTACATCTGAAATGCCTATCAGCACCTATATTTGAAATGCCTATCGGCAACCATATTTGGAATGCCTATCGGCACCTATATTTGAAATGCCTATCGGCTTCTATATCTAAAATGCCTATCGGCACCTATTTTTAAAATGCCAATCGGCAACTATATCTGAAATGCCTATCGGCACCTATATCTGAAATGCCTATCGACACCTATATCTGAAATGCCTATCGACACCTATATCTGAAATGCCTATCGACACCTATATCTGAAATGCCTATCGACACCTATATCTGAAATGCCTATCGACACCTATATCTGAAATGCCTATCGACACCTATATCTGAAATGCCTATCGACACCTATATCTGAAATGCCTATCGACACCTATTTTTGAAATGCCTATCGGAAGCTACATCTGAAATGCCTATCAGCACCTATATTTGAAATGCCTATCGGCAACCATATCTGGAATGCCTATCGGCACCTATATTTGAAATGCCTATCGGCTTCTATATCTGAAATGCCTATCGGCACCTATTTTTAAAATGCCAATCGGCAACTATATCTGAAATGCCTATCGGCACCTATATCTGAAATGCCTATCGACACCTATATCTGAAATGCCTATCGACACCTATATCTGAAATGCCTATCGACACCTATATCTGAAATGCCTATCGACACCTATATCTGAAATGCCTATCGACACCTATATCTGAAATGCCTATCGACACATATATCTGAAATGCCTATCGACACCTATATCTGAAATGCCTATCGACACCTATTTTTGAAATGCCTATAGGAAACTACATCTGAAATGCCTATCAGCACCTATATTTGAAATGCCTATCGGCAACCATATCTGGAATGCCTATCCGGCACCTATATTTGAAATGCCTATCGGCTTCTATATCTGAAATGCCTATCGGCACCTATTTTTAAAATGCCAATCGGCAACTATATCTGAAATGCCTATCGGCACCTATATCTGAAATGCCTATCGACACCTATATCTGAAATGCCTATCGACACCTATATCTGAAATGCCTATCGACACCTATATCTGAAATGCCTATCGACACCTATATCTGAAATGCCTATCGACACCTATATCTGAAATGCCTATCGACACCTATATCTGAAATGCCTATCGACACCTATATCTGAAATGCCTATCGACACCTATATCTGAAATGCCTATCGACACCTATATCTGAAATGCCTATCGACACCTATTTTTGAAATGCCATTCGGAAACTACATCTGAATTGCCTATCAGCACCTATATTTGAAATGCCTATCGGCAACCATATCTGGAATGCCTATCGGCACCTATATTTGAAATGCCTATCGGCTTCTATATCTGAAATGCCTATCGGCACCTATTTTTAAAATGCCAATCGGCAACTATATCTGAAATGCCTATCGGCACCTATATCTGAAATGCCTATCGACACCTATATCTGAAATGCCTATCGACACCTATATCTGAAATGCCTATCGACACCTATATCTGAAATGCCTATCGACACCTATATCTGAAATGCCTATCGACACCTATATCTGAAATGCCTATCGACACCTATATCTGAAATGCCTATCGACACCTATATCTGAAATGCCTATCGACACCTATTTTTGAAATGCCTATCGGAAACTACATCTGAAATGCCTATCAGCACCTATATTTGAAATGCCGATCGGCAACCATATCTGGAATGTCTATCGGCACCTATATTTGAAATGCCTATCGGCTTCTATATCTGAAATGCCTATCGGCACCTATTTTTAAAATGCCAATCGGCAACTATATCTGAAATGCCTATCGGCACCTATATCTGAAATGCCTATCGACACCTATATCTGAAATGCCTATCGACAACTATATCTGAAATGCCTATCGACACCTATATCTGAAATGCCTATCGACACCTATATCTGAAATGCCTATCGACACCTATATCTGAAATGCCTATCGACACCTATATCTAAAATGCCTATCGACACCTATATCTGAAATGCCTATCGACACCTATTTTTGAAATGCCTATCGGAAACTACATCTGAAATGCCTATCAGCACCTATATTTGAAATGCCTATCGGCAACCATATCTGGAATGCCTATCGGCACCTATATTTGAAATGCCTATCGGCTTCTATATCTGAAATGCCTATCGGCACCTATTTTTAAAATGCCAATCGGCAACTATATCTGAAATGCCTATCGGCACCTATATCTGAAATGCCTATCGACACCTATATCTGAAATGCCTATCGACACCTATATCTGAAATGCCTATCGACACCTATATCTGAAATGCCTATCGACACCTATATCTGAAATGCCTATCGACACCTATATCTGAAATGCCTATCGACACCTATATCTGAAATGCCTATCGACACCTATATCTGAAATGCCTATCGACACCTATTTTTGAAATGCCTATCGGAAACTACATCTGAAATGCCTATCAGCACCTATATTTGAAAAGCCTATCGGCAACCATATCTGGAATGCCTATCGGCACCTATATTTGAAATGCCTATCGGCTTCTATATCTGAAATGCCTATCGGCACCTATTTTTAAAATGCCAATCGGCAACTATATCTGAAATGCCTATCGGCACCTATATCTGAAATGCCTATCGACACCTATATCTGAAATGCCTATCTACACCTATATATGAAATGCCTATCGACACCTATATCTGAAATGCCTATCGACACCTATATCTGAAATGCCTATCGACACCTATATCTGAAATGCCTATCGACACCTATATCTGAAATGCCTATCGACACCTATATCTGAAATGCCTATCGACACCTATATCTGAAATGCCTATCGACACCTATTTTTGAAATGCCTATCGGAAACTACATCTGAAATGCCTATCAGCACCTATATTTGAAATGCCTATCGGCAACCATATCTGGAATGCCTATCCGGCACCTATATTTGAAATGCCTATCGGCTTCTATATCTGAAATGCCTATCGGCACCTATTTTTAAAATGCCAATCGGCAACTATATCTGAAATGCCTATCGACACCTATATCTGAAATGCCTATCGACACCTATATCTGAAATGCCTATCGACACCTATTTTTGAAATGCCTATCGGAAACTACATCTGAAATGCCTATCAGCACCTATATTTGAAATGCCTATCGGCAACCATATCTGGAATGCCTATCCGGCACCTATATTTGAAATGCCTATCGGCTTCTATATCTGAAATGCCTATCGGCACCTATATTTAAAATGCCAATCGGCAACTATATCTGAAATGCCTATCGGCACCTATATCTGAAATGCCTATCGACACCTATATCTGAAATGCCTATGGACACCTATATCTGAAATGCCTATCGACACCTATATCTGAAATGCCTATCGACACCTATATCTGAAATGCCTATCGACACCTATATCTGAAATGCCTATCGACACCTATATCTGAAATGCCTATCGACACCTATATCTGAAATGCCTATCGACACCTATATCTGAAATGCCTATCGATACCTATATCTGAAATGCCTATCGACACCTATATCTGGAATGCCTATCGACACCTATTTTTGAAATGCCTATCGGAAACTACATCTGAAATGCCTATCAGCACCTATATTTGAAATGCCTATGGGCAACCATATCTGGAATGCCTATCGGCACCTATATTTGAAATGCCTATCGGCTTCTATATCTGAAATGCCTATCGGCACCTATTTTTAAAATGTTAATCGGCAACTATATCTGAAATGCCTATCGGCAACTATATCTGAAATGCCTATCGACACCTATATCTGAAATGTCTATCGACACCTATATCTGAAATGCCTATTGACACCTATATCTGAAATGCCTATCGACACCTATATCTGAAATGCCTATCGACACCTATATCTGAAATGCCTATCGACACCTATATCTGAAATGCCTATCGACACCTATATCTGAAATGCCTATCGACACCTATTTTTGAAATGTCTATCGGAAACTACATCTGAAATGCCTATCAGCACCTATATTTGAAATGCCAATCGGCAACCATATCTGGAATGCCTATCGGCACCTATATTTGAAATGCCTATCGGCTTCTATATCTGAAATGCCTATCGGCACCTATTTTTAAAATGCCAATCGGCAACTATATCTGAAATGCCTATCGGCACCTATATCTGAAATGCCTATCGACACCTATATCTGAAATGCCTATCGACACCTATATCTGAAATGCCTATCGACACCTATATCTGAAATGCCTATCGACACCTATATCTGAAATGCCTATCGACACCTATATCTGAAATGCCTATCGACACCTATATCTGAAATGCCTATCGACACCTATATCTGAAATGCCTATCGACACCTATTTTTGAAATGCCTATCGGAAACTACATCTGAAATGCCTATCAGCACCTATATTTGAAAAGCCTATCGGCAACCATATCTGGAATGCCTATCGGCACCTATATTTGAAATGCCTATCGGCTTCTATATCTGAAATGCCTATCGGCACCTATTTTTAAAATGCCAATCGGCAACTATATCTGAAATGCCTATCGGCACCTATATCTGAAATGCCTATCGACACCTATATCTGAAATGCCTATCGACACCTATATCTGAAATGCCTATCGACACCTATATCTGAAATGCCTATCGACACCTATATCTGAAATGCCTATCGACACCTATATCTGAAATGCCTATCGACACCTATATCTGAAATGCCTATCGACACCTATATCTGAAATGCCTATCGACACCTATATCTGAAATGCCTATCGACACCTATTTTTGAAATGCCTATCGGAAACTACATCTGAAATGCCTATCAGCACCTATATTTGAAATGCCTATCGGCAACCATATCTGGAATGCCTATCCGGCACCTATATTTGAAATGCCTATCGGCTTCTATATCTGAAATGCCTATCGGCACCTATTTTTAAAATGCCAATCGGCAACTATATCTGAAATGCCTATCGGCACCTATATCTGAAATGCCTATCGACACCTATATCTGAAATGCCTATCGACACCTATATCTGAAATGCCTATCGACACCTATATCTGAAATGCCTATCGACACCTATATCTGAAATGCCTATCGACACCTATATCTGAAATGCCTATCGACACCTATATCTGAAATGCCTATCGACACCTATATCTGAAATGCCTATCGACACCTATATCTGAAATGCCTATCGACACCTATATCTGAAATGCCTATCGACACCTATATCTGAAATGCCTATCGACACCTTTATCTGAAATGCCTATCGACACCTATATCTGAAATGCCTATCGACACCTATTTTTGAAATGCCTATCGGAAACTACATCTGAAATGCCTATCAGCACCTATATTTGAAATGCCTATCGGCAACCATATCTGGAATGCCTATCGGTACCTATATTTGAAATGCCTATCGGCTTCTATATCTGAAATGCCTATCGGCACCTATTTTTAAAATGCCAATCGGCAACTATATCTGAAATGCCTATCGGCACCTATATCTGAAATGCCTATCGACACCTATATCTGAAATGCCTATCGACACCTATATCTGAAATGCCTATCGACACCTATATCTGAAATGCCTATCGACACCGATATCTGAAATGCCTATCGGCACCTATATCTGAAATGCCTATCGACACATATATCTGAAATGCCTATCGACACCTATATCTGAAATGCCTATCGACACCTATATCTGAAATGCCTATCGACACCTATATCTGAAATGCCTATCGACACCTATATCTGAAATGCCTATCGACACCTATATCTGAAATGCCTATCGACACCTATTTTTGAAATGCCTATCGGAAACTACATCTGAAATGCCTATCAGCACCTATATTTGAAATGCCTATCGGCAACCATATCTGGAATGCCTATCGGCACATATATTTGAAATGCCTATCGGCTTCTATATCTGAAATGCCTATCGGCACCTATTTTTAAAATGCCAATCGGCAACTATATCTGAAATGCCTATCGGCACCTATATCTGAAATGCCTATCGACACCTATATCTGAAATGCCTATCGACACCTATATCTGAAATGCCTATCGACACCTATATCTGAAATGCCTATCGACACCTATATCTGAAATGCCTATCGACACCTATATCTGAAATGCCTATCGACACCTATTTTTGAAATGCCTATCGGAAACTACATCTGAAATGCCTATCAGCACCTATATTTGAAATGCCTATCGGCAACCATATCTGGAATGCCTATCGGCACCTATATTTGAAATCCCTATCGGCTTCTATATCTGAAATGCCTATCGGCACCTATTTTTAAAATGCCAATCGGCAACTATATCTGAAATGCCTATCGGCACCTATATCTGAAATGCCTATCGACACCTATATCTGAAATGCCTATCGACACCTATATCTGAAATGCCTATCGACACCTATATCTGAAATGCCTATCGACACCTATATCTGAAATGCCTATCGACACCTATATCTGAAATGCCTATCGACATCTATATCTGAAATGCCTATCGACACCTATGTCTAAAATGCCTATCGACACCTATTTTTGAAATGCCTATCGGAAACTACATCTGAAATGCCTATCAGCACCTATATTTGGAATGCGTATCGGCAATCATATCTGGAATGCCTATCGGCACCTATATTTGAAATGCCTATCGGCTTCTATATCTGAAATGCCTATCGGCACCTATTTTTAAAATGCCAATCGGCTACTATATCTGAAATGCCTATCGGCACCTATATCTGAAATGCCTATCGACACCTATATCTGAAATGCCTATCGACACCTATATCTGAAATGCCTATCGACACCTATATCTGAAATGCCTATCGACACCTATATCTGAAATGCCTATCGACACCTATATCTGAAATGCCTATCGAGACCTATATCTGAAATGCCTATCGACACCTATATCTGAAATGCCTATCGACACCTATATCTGAAATGCCTATCGACACCTATATCTGAAATGCCTATCGAAACCTATATCTGAAATGCCTATCGACACCTATATCTGAAATGCCTGTCGACACCTATATCTGAAATGCCTATCGACACATATATCTAAAATGCCTATCGACACCTATTTTTGAAATGCCTATCGGAAACTACATCTGAAATGCCTATCAGCACCTATATTTGAAATGCCTATCGGCAACCATATCTGGAATGCCTATCGGCACCTATATTTGAAATGCCTATCGGCTTCTATATCTAAAATGCCTATCGGCACCTATTTTTAAAATGCCAATCGGCAACTATATCTGAAATGCCTATCGGCACCTATATCTGAAATGCCTATCGACACCTATATCTGAAATGCCTATCGACACCTATATCTGAAATGCCTATCGACACCTATATCTGAAATGCCTATCGACACCTATATCTGAAATGCCTATCGACACCTATATCTGAAATGCCTATCGACACCTATATCTGAAATGCCTATCGACACCTATATCTGAAATGCCTATCGACACCTATTTTTGAAATGCCTATCGGAAGCTACATCTGAAATGCCTATCAGCACCTATATTTGAAATGCCTATCGGCAACCATATCTGGAATGCCTATCGCACCTATATTTGAAATGCCTATCGGCTTCTATATCTGAAATGCCTATCGGCACCTATTTTTAAAATGCCAATCGGCAACTATATCTGAAATGCCTATCGGCACCTATATCTGAAATGCCTATCGACACCTATATCTGAAATGCCTATCGACACCTATATCCGAAATGCCTATCGACACCTATATCTGAAATGCCTATCGACACCTATATCTGAAATGCCTATCGACACCTATATCTGAAATGCCTATCGACACATATATCTGAAATGCCTATCGACACCTATATCTGAAATGCCTATCGACACCTATTTTTGAAATGCCTATAGGAAACTACATCTGAAATGCCTATCAGCACCTATATTTGAAATGCCTATCGGCAACCATATCTGGAATGCCTATCCGGCACCTATATTTGAAATGCCTATCGGCTTCTATATCTGAAATGCCTATCGGCACCTATTTTTAAAATGCCAATCGGCAACTATATCTGAAATGCCTATCGGCACCTATATCTGAAATGCCTATCGACACCTATATCTGAAATGCCTATCGACACCTATATCTGAAATGCCTATCGACACCTATATCTGAAATGCCTATCGACACCTATATCTGAAATGCCTATCGACACCTATATCTGAAATGCCTATCGACACCTATATCTGAAATGCCTATCGACACCTATATCTGAAATGCCTATCGACACCTATATCTGAAATGCCTATCGACACCTATATCTGAAATGCCTATCGACACCTATTTTTGAAATGCCTATCGGAAACTACATCTGAAATGCCTATCAGCACCTATATTTGAAATGCCTATCGGCAACCATAACTGGAATGCCTATCGGCACCTATATTTGAAATGCCTATCGGCTTCTATATCTGAAATGCCTATCGGCACCTATTTTTAAAATGCCAATCGGCAACTATATCTGAAATGCTTATCGGCACCTATATCTGAAATGCCTATCGACACCTATATCTGAAATGCCTATCGACACCTACATCTGAAATGCCTATCGACACCTATATCTGAAATGCCTATCGACACCTATATCTGAAATGCCTATCGACACCTATATCTGAAATGCCTATCGACACCTATATCTGAAATGCCTATCGACACCTATATCTGAAATGCCTATCGACACCTATATCTGAAATGCCTATCGACACCTATTTTTGAAATGCCTATCGGAAACTACATCTGAAATGCCTATCAGCACTTATATTTGAAATGCCTGTCGGCAACCATATCTGGAATGCCTATCGGCACCTATATTTGAAATGCCTATCGGCTTCTATATCTGAAATGCCTATCGGCACCTATTTTTAAAATGCCAATCGGCAACTATATCTGAAATGCCTATCGGCACCTATATCTGAAATGCCTATCGACACCTATATCTGAAATGCCTATCGACACCTATATCTGAAATGCCTATCGACACCTATATCTGAAATGCCTATCGACACCTATATCTGAAATGCCTATCGACACCTATATCTGAAATGCCTATCGACACCTACATCTGAAATGCCTATCGACACCTATTTTTGAAATGCCTATCGGAAACTACATCTGAAATGCCTATCAGCACCTATATTTGAAATGCCTATCGGCAACCATATCTGGAATGCCTATCGGCACCTATATTTGAAATGCCTAGCGGCTTCTATATCTGAAATGCCTATCGGCACCTATATCTGAAATGCCTATCGACACCTATATCTGAAATGCCTATCGACACCTATATCTGAAATGCCTATCGACACCTATATCTGAAATGCCTATCGACACCTATATCTGAAATGCCTATCGACACCTATATCTGAAATGCCTATCGACACCTATATCTGAAATGCCTATCGACACCTATATCTGAAATGCCTATCGACACCTATTTTTGAAATGCCTTTTGGAAACTACATCTGAAATGCCTATCAGCACCTATATTTGAAATGCCTATCGGCAACCATATCTGGAATGCCTATCGGCACCTATATTTGAAATGCCTATCGGCTTCTATATCTGAAATGCCTATCGGCACCTATTTTTAAAATGCCAATCGGCAACTATATCTGAAATGCCTATCGGCACCTATATTTGAAATGCCTATCGGCAACCATATCTGGAATATCTATCGGCACCTATATTTGAAATGCCTATCGGCTTCTATATCTGAAATGCCCATCGGCACCTATTTTTAAAATGCCAATCGGCAACTATATCTGAAATGCCTATCGGCACCTATATCTGAAATGCCTAACGACACCTATATCTGAAATGCCTATCGACACCTATATCTGAAATGCCTATCGACACCTATATCTGAAATGCCTATCGACACCTATATCTGAAATGCCTATCGACACCTATATCTGAAATGCCTATCGACACCTATATCTGAAATGCTTATCGTCACCTATATCTGAAATGCCTATCGACACCTATTTTTGAAATGCCTATCGGAAACTACATCTGAAATGCCTATCAGCACCTATATTTGAAATGCCTATGGGCAACCATATCTGGAATGCCTATCGGCACCTATATTTGAAATGCCTATCGGCTTCTATATCTGAAATGCCTATCGGCACCTATTTTTAAAATGCCAATCGGCAAATATATCTGAAATGCCTATCGGCACCTATATCTGAAATGCCTATCGACACCTATATCTGAAATGCCTATCGACACCTATATCTGAAATGCCTATCGACACCTATATCTGAAATGCCTATCGACACCTATATCTGAAATGCCTATCGACACCTATATCTGAAATGCCTATCGACACCTATATCTGAAATGCCTATCGACACCTATATCTGAAATGCCTATCGACACCTATATCTGAAATGCCTATCGACACCTATTTTTGAAATGCCTATCGGAAACTACATCTGAAATGCCTATCAGCACCTATATTTGAAATGCCTATCGGCAACCATATCTGGAATGCCTATCGGCACCTATATTTGAAATGCCTATCGGCTTCTATATCTGAAATGCCTATCGGCACCTATTTTTAAAATGCCAATCGGCAACTATATCTGAAATGCCTATCGGCACCTATATCTGAAATGCCTATCGACACCTATATCTGAAATGCCTATCTACACCTATATCTGAAATGCCTATCGACACCTATATCTGAAATGCCTATCGACACCTATATCTGAAATGCCTATCGACACCTATATCTGAAATGCCTATCGACACCTATATTTGAAATGCCTATCGACACCTATATCTGATATGCCTATCGACACCTATTTTTGAAATGCCTATCGGAAACTACATCTGAAATGCCTATCAGCACCTATATTTGAAATGCCTATCGGCAACCATATCTGGAATGCCTATCGGCACCTATATTTGAAATGCCTATCGGCTTCTATATCTGAAATGCCTATCGGCACCTATTTTTAAAATGCCAATCGGCAACTATATCTGAAATGCCTATCGGCACCTATATCTAAAATGCCTATCGACACCTATATCTGAAATGCCTATCGACACCTATATCTGAAATGCCTATCGACACCTATATCTGAAATGCCTATCGACACCTATATCTGAAATGCCTATCGACACCTATATCTGAAATGCCTATCGACACCTATATCTGAAATGCCTATCGACACCTATATCTGAAATGCCTATCGTCACCTATATCTGAAATGCCTATCGACACCTATTTTTGAAATGCCTATCGGAAACTACATCTGAAATGCCTAACAACACCTATATTTGAAATGCCTATCGGCAACCATATCTGGAATGCCTATCGGCACCTATATTTGAAATGCCTATCGGCTTCTATATCTGAAAAGCCTATCGGCACCTATTTTTAAAATGCCAATCGGCAACTATATCTGAAATGCCTATCGGCACCTGTATCTGAAATGCCTATCGACACCTATATCTGAAATGCCTATCGACACCTATATCTGAAATGCCTATCGACACCTATATCTGAAATGCCTATCGACACCTATATCTGAAATGCCTATCGACACCTATATCTGAAATGCCTATCGACACCTATATCTGAAATGCCTATCGACACCTATATCTAAAATGCCTATCGACACCTATTTTTGAAATGCCTATCGGAAACTACATCTGAAATGCTTATCAGCACCTATATTTGAAATGCCTATCGGCAATCATATCTGGAATGCCTATCGGCACCTATATTTGAAATGCCTATCCGCTTCTATATCTGAAATGCCTATCGGCACCTATTTTTAAAATGCTAATCGGCAACTATATCTGAAATGCCTGTCGGCACCTATATCTGAAATGCCTATTGACACCTATATCTGAAATGCCTATCGACACCTATTTCTGAAATGCCTATCGACACCTATATCTGAAATGCCTATCGACACCTATATCTTTAATGCCTATCGACACCTATATCTGAAATGCCTATCGACACCTATATCTGAAATGCCTATCGACACCTATATCTGAAATGCCTATCGACACCTATTTTTGAAATGCCTATCGGAAACTACATCTGAAATGCCTATCAGCACCTATATTTGAAATGCCTATCGGCAACCATAACTGGAATGCTTATCGGCACCTATATTTGAAATGCCTATCGGCTTCTATATCTGAAATGCCTATCGGCACCTATTTTTAAAATGCCAATCGGCAACTATATCTGAAATGCCTATCGGCACCTATATCTGAAATGCCTATCGACACCTATATCTGAAATGCCTATCGACACCTATATCTGAAATGCCTATCGACACCTATATCTGAAATGCCTATCGACACCTATATCTGAAATGCCTATCGACACCTATATCTGAAATGCCTATCGACACCTATATCTGAAATGCCTATCGACACCTATATCTGAAATGCCTATCGACACCTATATCTGAAATGCCTATCGACACCTATATCTGAAATGCCTATCGACACCTATTTTTGAAATGCCTTTCGGAAACTACATCTGAAATGCCTATCAGCACCTATATTTGAAATGCCTATCGGCAACCATATCTGGAATGCCTATCGGCACCTATATTTGAAATGCCTATCGGCTTCTATATCTGAAATGCCTATCGGCACCTATTTTTAAAATGCCAATCGGCAACTATATCTGAAATGCCAATCGGCAACTATATCTGAAATGCCTATCGGCACCTATATCTGAAATGCCTATCGACACCTATATCTGAAATGCCTATCGGCACCTATATCTGAAATGCCTATCGACACCTATATCTGAAATGCCTATCGACACCTATATCTGAAATGCCTATCGACACCTATATCTGAAATGCCTATCGACACCTATATCTGAAATGCCTATCGACACCTATATCTGAAATGACTATCGACACCTATATCTGAAATGCCTATCGACACCTATTTTTGAAATGCCTATCGGAAACTACATCTGAAATGCCTATCAGCACCTATATTTGAAATGCCTATCGGCAACCATATCTGGAATGCCTATCGGCACCTATATTTGAAATGCCTATCGGCTTCTATATCTGAAATGCCTATCGGCACCTATTTTTAAAATGCCAATCGGCAACTATATCTGAAATGCCTATCGGCACCTGTATCTGAAATGCCTATCGACACCTATATCTGAAATGCCTATCGACACCTATATCTAAAATGCCTATCGACACCTATTTTTGAAATGCCTATCGGAAACTACATCTGAAATGCCTATCAGCACCTATATTTGAAATGCCTATCGGCAATCATATCTGGAATGCCTATCGGCACCTATATTTGAAATGCCTATCCGTTTCTATATCTATAATGCCTATCGACACCTATATCTGAAATGCCTATCGACACCTATATCTGAAATGCCTATCGACACCTATATCTGAAATGCCTATCGACACCTATATCTGAAATGCCTATCGACACCTATATCTGAAATGCCTATCGACACCTATATCTGAAATGCCTATCGACACCTATACCTGAAATGCCTATCGACACCTATTTTTGAAATGCCTTTTGGAAACTACATCTGAAATGCCTATCAACACCTATATTTGAAATGCCTATCGGCAACCATATCTGGAATGCCTATCGGCACCTATATTTGAAATGCCTATCGGCTTCTATATCTGAAATGCCTATCGGCACCTATTTTTAAAATGCCAATCGGCAACTATATCTGAAATGCTTATCGGCACCTATATCTGAAATGCCTATCGACACCTATATCTGAAATGCCTATCGACACCTATATCTGAAATGCCTATCGACACCTATATCTGAAATGCCTATCGACACCTATATCTGAAATGCCTATCGACACCTATATCGGAAATGCCTATCGACACCTATATCTGAAATGCCTATCGACACCTATATCTGAAATGCCTATCGACACCTATATCTGTAATGCCTATCGACACCTATATCTGAAATGCCTATCGACACCTATTTTTGAAATGCCTATCGGAAACTACATCTGAAATGCCTATCAGCACCTATATTTGAAATGCCTGTCGGCAACCATATCTGGAATGCCTATCGGCACCTATATTTGAAATGCCTATCGGCTTCTATATCTGAAATGCCTATCGGCACCTATTTTTAAAATGCCAATCGGCAACTATATCTGAAATGCCTATCGGCACCTATATCTGAAATGCCTATCGACACCTATATCTGAAATGCCTATCGACACCTATATCTGAAATGCCTATCGACACCTATATCTGAAATGCCTATCGACACCTATATCTGAAATGCCTATCGACACCTATATCTGAAATGCCTATCGACACTTATATCTGAAATGCCTATCGACACCTATATCTGAAATGCCTATCGACACCTACATCTGAAATGCATATCGACACCTATTTTTGAAATGCCTATCGGAAACTACATCTGAAATGCCTATCAGCACCTATATTTGAAATGCCTATCGGCAACCATATCTGGAATGCCTATCGGCACCTATATTTGAAATGCCTATCGGCTTCTATATCTGAAATGCCTATCGGCACCTATTTTTAAAATGCCAATCGGCAACTATATCTGAAATGCCTATCGGCACCTATATCTGAAATGCCTATCGACACCTATATCTGAAATGCCTATCGACACCTATATCTGAAATGCCTATCGACACCTATATCTGAAATGCCTATCGACACCTATATCTGAAATGCCTATCGACACCTATATCTGAAATGCCTATCGACACCTATATCTGAAATGCCTATCGACACTTATATCTGAAATGCCTATCGACACCTATTTTTGAAATGCCTTTTGGAAACTACATCTGAAATGCGTATCAGCACCTATATTTGAAATGCCTATCGGCAACCATATCTGGAATGCCTATCGGCACCTATATTTGAAATGCCTATCGGCTTCTATATCTGAAATGCCTATCGGCACCTATTTTTAAAATGCCAATCGGCAACTATATCTGAAATGCCTATCGGCACCTATATCTGAAATGCCTATCGACACCTATATCTGAAATGCCTATCGACACCTATATCTGAAATGCCTATCGACACCTATATCTGAAATGCCTATCGACACCTATATCTGAAATGCCTATCGACACCTATATCTGAAATGCCTATCGACACCTATATCTGAAATGCCTATCGACACCTATATCTGAAATGCCTATCGACACCTATATCTGAAATGCCTATCGACACCTATTTTTGAAATGCCTATCGAAAACTACATCTGAAATGCCTATCAGCACCTATATTTAAAATGCCTATCGGCAACCATATCTGGAATGCCTATCGGCACCTATATTTGAAATGCCTATCGGCTTCTGTATCTGAAATGCCTATAGGCACCTATTTTTAAAATGCCAATCGGCAACTATATCTGAAATGCCTTTCGGCACCTATATCTGAAATGCCTATCGACACCTATATCTGAAATGCCTATCGACACCTATATCTGAAATGCCTATCGACACCTATATCTGAAATGCCTATCGACACCTATATCTGAAATGCCTATCGACACCTATATCTGAAATGCCTATCGACACCTATATCTGAAATGCCTATCGACACCTATACCTGAAATGCCTATCGACACCTATTTTTGAAATGCCTTTTGGAAACTACATCTGAAATGCCTATCAACACCTATATTTGAAATGCCTATCGGCAACCATATCTGGAATGCCTATCGGCACCTATATTTGAAATGCCTATCGGCTTCTATATCTGAAATGCCTATCGGCACCTATTTTTAAAATGCCAATCGGCAACTATATCTGAAATGCCTATCGGCACCTATATCTGAAATGCCTATCGACACCTATATCTAAAATGCCTATCGACACCTATATCTGAAATGCCTATCGACACCTATATCTGAAATGCCTATCGACACCTATATCTGAAATGCCTAATGACACCTATATCTGAAATGCCTATCGACACCTATATCTGAAATGCCTATCGACACCTATATCTGTAATGCTTATCGACACCTATTCTTGAAATGCCTATCGGAAACTACATCTGAAATGCCTATCAGCACCTATATTTGAAATGCCTATCGGCAACCATATCTGGAATGCCTATCGGCACCTATATTTGAAATGCCTATCGGCTTCTATATCTGAAATGCCTATCGGCACCTATTTTTAAAATGCCAATCGGCAACTATATCTGAAACGCCTATCGGCACCTATATCTGAAATGCCTATCGACACCTATATCTGAAATGCCTATCGACACCTATATCTGAAATGCCTATCGACACCTATATCTGAAATGCCTATCGACACCTATATCTGAAATGCCTATCGACACCTATATCTGAAATGCCTATCGACACCTATATCTGAAATGCCTATCGACACCTACATCTGAAATGCCTATCGACACCTATTTTTGAAATGCCTTTTGGAAACTACATCTGAAATGCCTATCAGCACCTATATTTGAAATGCCTATCGGCAACCATATCTGGAATGCCTATCGGCACCTATATTTGAAATGCCTATCGGCTTCTATATCTGAAATGCCTATCGGTACCTATTTTTAAAATGCCAATCGGCAACTATATCTGAAATGCCTATCGGCACCTATATCTGAAATGCCTATCGGCACCTATTTTTATAATGCCAATCGGCAACTATATCTGAAATGCCTATCGGCACCTGTATCTGAAATGCCTATCGACACCTATATCTGAAATGCCTATCGACACCTATATCTGAAATGCCTATCGACACCTATATCTGAAATGCCTATCGACACCTATATCTGAAATGCCTATCGACACCTATATCTGAAATGCCTATCGACACCTATATCTGAAATGCTTATCGACACCTATTTTTGAAATGCCTATCGGAAACTACATCTGAAATGCCTATCAGCACCTATATTTGAAATGCCTGTCGGCAACCATATCTGGAATGCATATCGGCACCTATATTTGAAATGCCTATCGGCTTCTATATCTGAAATGCCTATCGGCACCTATTTTTAAAATGCCAATCGGCAACTATATCTGAAATGCCTATCGGCACCTATATCTGAAATGCCTATCGACACCTATATCTGAAATGCCTATCGACACCTATATCTGAAATGCCTATCGACACCTATATCTGAAATGCCTATCGACACCTATATCTGAAATGCCTATCGACACCTATATCTGAAATGCCTATCGACACCTATATCTGAAATGCCTATCGACACCTATATCTGAAATGCCTATCGACACCTATTTTTGAAATGCCTATCGGAAACTACATCTGAAATGCCTATCAGCACCTATATTTGAAATGCCTATCGGCAACCATAACTGGAATGCCTATCGGCACCTATATTTGAAATGCCTATCGGCTTCTATATCTGAAATGCCTATCGGCACCTATTTTTAAAATGCCAATCGGCAACTATATCTGAAATGCTTATCGGCACCTATATCTGAAATGCCTATCGACACCTATATCTGAAATGCCTATCGACACCTATATCTGAAATGCCTATCGACACCTATATCTGAAATGCCTATCGACACCTATATCTGAAATGCCTATCGACACCTATTTTTGAAATGCCTATCGGAAACTACATCTGAAATGCCTATCAGCACCTATATTTGAAATGCCTGTCGGCAACCATATCTGGAATGCCTATCGGCACCTATATTTGAAATGCCTATCGGCTTCTATATCTGAAATGCCTATCGGCACCTATTTTTAAAATGCCAATCGGCAACTATATCTGAAATGCCTATCGGCACCTATATCTGAAATGCCTATCGACACCTATATCTGAAATGCCTATCGACACCTATATCTGAAATGCCTATCGACACCTATATCTGAAATGCCTATCGACACCTATATCTGAAATGCCTATCGACACCTATATCTGAAATGCCTATCGACACCTATATCTGAAATGCCTATCGACACCTACATCTGAAATGCCTATCGACACCTATTTTTGAAATGCCTATCGGAAACTACATCTGAAATGCCTATCAGCACCTATATTTGAAATGCCTATCGGCAATAAATATCTGGAATGCCTATCGGCACCTATATTTGAAATGCCTATCGGCTTCTATATCTGAAATGCCTATCGGCACCTATTTTTAAAATGCCAATCGGCAACTATATCTGAAATGCCTATCGGCACCTATATCTGAAATGCCTATCGACACCTATATCTGAAATGCCTATCGACACCTATATCTGAAATGCCTATCGACACCTATATCTGAAATGCCTATCGACACCTATATCTGAAATGCCTATCGACACCTATATCTGAAATGCCTATCGACACCTATATCTGAAATGCCTATCGACACCTATATCTGAAATGCCTATCGACACCTATTTTTGAAATGCCTTTTGGAAACTACATCTGAAATGCCTATCAGCACCTATATTTGAAATGCCTATCGGCAACCATATCTGGAATGCCTATCGGCACCTATATTTGAAATGCCTATCGGCTTCTATATCTGAAATGCCTATTGGCACCTATTTTTAAAATGCCAATCGGCAACTATATCTGAAATGCCTATCGGCACCTATATCTGAAATGCCTATCGACACATATATCTGAAATGCCTATCGACACCTATATCTGAAATGCCTATCGACACCTATATCTGAAATGCCTATCGACACCTATATCTGAAATGCCTATCGACACCTATATCTGAAATGCCTATCGACACCTATATCTGAAATGCCTATCGACACCTATATCTGAAATGCCTATCGACACCTATTTTTGAAATGCCTATCGGAAACTACATCTGAAATGCCTATCAGCACCTATATTTGAAATGCCTATCGGCAACCATATCTGGAATGCCTATCGGCACCTATATTTGAAATGCCTATCGGCTTCTATATCTGAAATGCCTATAGGCACCTATTTTTAAAATGCCAATCGGCAACTATATCTGAAATGCCTATCGGCACCTATATCTGAAATGCCTATCGACACCTATATCTGAAATGCCTATCGGCACCTATATTTGAAATGCCTATCGGCTTCTATATCTGAAATGCCTATAGGCACCTATTTTTAAAATGCCAATCGGCAACTATATCTGAAATGCCTATCGACACCTATATCTGAAATGCCTATCGACACCTATTTTTGAAATGCCTTTTGGAAACTACATCTGAAATGCCTATCAGCACCTATATTTGAAATGCCTATCGGCAACCATATCTGGAATGCCTATCGGCACCTATATTTGAAATGCCTATCGGCTTCTATATCTGAAATGCCTATCGGCACCTATTTTTAAAATGCCAATCGGCAACTATATCTGAAATGCCTATCGGCACCTATATCTGAAATGCCTATCGACACCTATATCTGAAATGCCTATCGACACCTATATCTGAAATGCCTATCGACACCTATATCTGAAATGCCTATCGACACCTATATCTGAAATGCCTATCGACACCTATATCTGAAATGCCTATCGACACCTATATCTGAAATGCCTATTGACACCTATATCTGAAATGCCTATCGACACCTATTTTTGAAATGCCTATCGGAAACTACATCTGAAATGCCTATCAGCACCTATATTTGAAATGCCTATCGGCAACCATATCTGGAATGCCTATCGGCACCTATATTTGAAATGCCTATCGGCTTCTATATCTGAAATGCCTATCGGCACCTATTTTTAAAATGCCAATCGACAACTATATCTGAAACGCCTATCGGCACCTATATCTGAAATGCCTATCGACACCTATATCTGAAATGCCTATCGACACCTATATCTGAAATGCCTATCGACACCTATATCTGAAATGCCTATCGACACCTATATCTGAAATGCCTATCGACACCTATATCTGAAATGCCTATCGACACCTATATCTGAAATGCCTATCGACACCTACATCTGAAATGCCTATCGACACCTATTTTTGAAATGCCTTTTGGAAACTACATCTGAAATGCCTATTAGCACCTATATTTGAAATGCCTATCGGCAACCATATCTGGAATGCCTATCGGCACCTATATTTGAAATGCCTATCGGCTTCTATATCTGAAATGCCTATCGGCACCTATTTTTAAAATGCCAATCGGCAACTATATCTGAAATGCCAATCGGCAACTATATCTGAAATGCCTATCGGCACCTATATCTGAAATGCCTATCGACACCTATATCTGAAATGCCTATCGACACCTATATCTGAAATGCCTATCGACACCTATATCTGAAATGCCTATCGACACCTATATCTGAAATGCCTATCGACACCTATATCTGAAATGCCTATCGACACCTATATCTGAAATGCCTATCGACACCTATATCTGAAATGCCTATCGACACCTATATCTGAAATGCTTATCGACACCTATTTTTGAAATGCCTATCGGAAACTACATCTGAAATGCCTATCAGCACCTATATTTGAAATGCCTGTCGGCAACCATATCTGGAATGCCTATCGGCACCTATATTTGAAATGCCTATCGGCTTCTATATCTGAAATGCCTATCGGGACCTATTTTTAAAATGCCAATCGGCAACTATATCTGAAATGCCTATCGGCACCTATATCTGAAATGCCTATCGACATCTATATCTGAAATGCCTATCGACACCTATATCTGAAATGCCTATCGACACCTATTTTTGAAATGCCTATCGGAAATTACATCTGAAATGCCTATCAGCACCTATATTTGAAATGCCTATCGGCAACCATATCTGGAATGCCTATCGGCACCTATATTTGAAATGCCTATCGGCTTCTATATCTGAAATGCCTATCGGCACCTATTTTTAAAATGCCAATCGGCAACTATATCTGAAATGCCTATCGGCACCTATATTTGAAATGCCTATCGGCAACCATATCTGGAATATCTATCGGCACCTATATTTGAAATGCCTATCGGCTTCTATATCTGAAATGCCCATCGGCACCTATTTTTAAAATGCCAATCGGCAACTATATCTGAAATGCCTATCGGCACCTATATCTGAAATGCCTAACGACACCTATATCTGAAATGCCTATCGACACCTATATCTGAAATGCCTATCGACACCTATATCTGAAATGCCTATCGACACCTATATCTGAAATGCCTATCGACACCTATATCTGAAATGCCTATCGACACCTATATCTGAAATGCCTATCGACACCTATATCTGAAATGCCTATCGACACTTATTTTTGAAATGCCTATCGGAAACTACATCTGAAATGCCTATCAGCACCTATATTTGAAATGCCTATGGGCAACCATATCTGGAATGCCTATCGGCACCTATATTTGAAATGCCTATCGGCTTCTATATCTGAAATGCCTATCGGCACCTATTTTTAAAATGCCAATCGGCAAATATATCTGAAATGCCTATCGGCACCTATATCTGAAATGCCTAACGACACCTATATCTGAAATGCCTATCGACACCTATATCTGAAATGCCTATCGACACCTATATCTGAAATGCCTATCGACACCTATATCTGAAATGCCTATCGACACCTATATCTGAAATGCCTATCGACACCTATATCTGAAATGCCTATCGACACCTATATCTGAAATGCCTATCGACACCTATATCTGAAATGCCTATCGACACCTATATCTGAAATGCCTATCGACACCTATTTTTGAAATGCCTATCGGAAACTACAGCTGAAATGCCTATTAGCACCAATATTTGAGATGCCTATCGGCAACCATATCTGAAATGCCTATCGACACCTATATTTGAAATACCTATCGGCTTCTATATCTGAAATGCCTATCGGCACATATTTTTAAAATGCCAATCGGCAACCATATCTGAAATGCCTATCGACACCTATATTTGAAATACCTATCGGCTTCTATATCTGAAATGCCTATCGGCACATATTTTTAAAATGCCAATCGGCAACTATATCTGAAATGCCTATCGGCACCTATATTTGAAATGCCTATCGGCTTCTATATCTGAAATGCCTATCGGCACCTATATCTGAAATGCCTATCGGCACCTATATTTAAAATGCCTATCGGAAACTACAGCTGAAATGCCTATTAGCACCAATATTTGAGATGCCTATCGGCAACCATATCTGAAATGCCTATCGACACCTATATTTGAAATACCTATCGGCTTCTATATCTGAAATGCCTATCGGCACCTATATTTGAAATGCCTATCGGCTTCTATATCTGAAATGCCTATCGGCACCTATATCTGAAATGCCTATCGGCACCTATATTTAAAATGCCTATCGGAAACTACAGCTGAAATGCCTATTAGCACCAATATTTGAGATGCCTATCGGCACCTATATCTGAAATGCCTATCGGCACCTATATTTAAAATGCCTATCGGAAACTACATCTGAAATGCCTCTCAGCACCTATAATTGAAATGCCTATCGGCAACCATATCTGAAATGCCTATCGACACCTATATTTGAAATTCCTATCGGCTTCTATATCTGAAATGCCTATCGGCACCTATTTTAAAAATGCCAATAAGCAACTATATCTGAAATGCCTATCGGCACCTATATCTGAAATGCCTATCGGCACCAATTTTTGAAATGCCTATCGGAAACTACATCTGAAATGCCTATCAGCACCTATATTTGAAATGCCTATCGGATTCTATATCTGAATTGCCTATCGACACCTATTTTTAAAATGCCAATCGGTAACTATATCTGAAATGCATATCGGCACCTATATCTGAAATACCTTTCGGCATTTATATCTGAAATGCCTATCGACACCTATATTTGTAATGCCTATCGGCACCTATATTTTAAATGCCTATCGGCAACTATATCTGATATGCCTATCGGCACCTATATCTGAAATGCCTATCGGCACCTATATTTAAAATGCCTATCGGAAACTACAGCTGAAATGCCTATTAGCACCAATATTTGAGATGCCTATCGGCAACCATATCTGAAATGCCTATCGACACCTATATTTGAAATACCTATCGGCTTCTATATCTGAAATGCCTATCGGCACATATTTTTAAATTGCCAATCGGCAACTATATCTGAAATGCCTATCGGAAACTATATCTGAAATGCCTATCGGCACCAATTTTTGAAATGCCTATCGGAAACTACATCTGAAATGCCTATCAGCACCTATATTTGAAATGCCTATCGGCAACCATATCTGGAATGCCTATCGGCACCTATATTTGAAATGCCTATCGGCTTCTATATCTAAAATGCCTATCGGCACCTATTTTTAAAATGCCAATCGGCATCTATATCTAAAATGCCTATCGGCACCTATATCTGATATGCCTATCGGCACCTATTTTTGAAATGCCTATCGGAAACTACATCTGAAATGCTTATCAGCACCTATATTTGAAATGCCTATCGGCAACCACATCACAAATGCCTATCGGCACCTATATCTGAAATGCCTTTCGGCATTTATATCTGAAATGCCTATCGACAGCTATATTTGTAATGCCTATCGGCACCTATATTTTAAATGCCTATCCGGAACTGTATCTGATATGCCTATCGGCACCTATATCTGAAATGCCTATCGGCACCTATTTTTGAAATGCCTATCGGAAACTACATCTAAAATGCCTATCGGCACCTATTTTTAAAATGCCAATCGGCAACTATATCTGAAATGCCTATCGGCACCTATATCTGAAATGCCTATGGGCACCAATTTTTGAAATGCCTATCGGAAACTACATCTGAAATGCCTCTCAGCACCTATATTTGAAATGCCTATCGGCAACCATATCTGAAATGCCTATCGACACCTATTTTTAAAATGCCAATCGGTAACTATATCTGAAATGCATATCGGCACCTATATTTGAAATGCCTATCGGCAACCACATCACAAATGCCTATCGGCACCTATATCTGAAATGCCTTTCGGCATTTATATCTGAAATGCCTATCGACACCTATATTTGTAATGCCTATCGGCAACTATATCTGATATGCCTATCGGCACCTATATCTGAAATGCCTATCGGCACCTATTTTTGAAATGCCTATCGGAAACTACATCTGAAATGCCTATCAGCACCTATATTTGAAATGCCTATCGGCAACCATATCTGGAATGCCTATCGGCACCTATATTTGAAATGCCTATCGGCTTCTATATCTGAAATGCCTATCGGCACCTATTTTTAAAATGCCAATCGGCAACTATATCTGAAATGCCTATCGGCACCTATATCTGAAATGCCTATGGGCACCAATTTTTGAAATGCCTATCGGAAACTACATCTGAAATGCCTATCGGAAACTACATCTGAAATGCCTATCAGCACATATATTTGAAATGCCTATCGGCAACCATATCTAAAATGCCTATCGACACCTATATTTGAAATACCTATCGGCTTCTATATCTGAAATGCCTATCGGCACCTATTTTAAAAATGCCAATCGGCAACTATATCTGAAATGCCTATCGGCACCTATATCTGAAATGCCTATCGGCACCAATTTTTGAAATGCCTATCGGAAACTACATCTGAAATGCCTATCAGCACCTATATTTGAAATGCCTATCGGCAACTATATCTGGAATGCCTATCGGCACCTATATTTGAAATGCCTATCGGATTCTATATCTAAAATGCCTATCGACACCTATTTTTAAAATGCCAACCGGTAACTATATCTGAAATGCATATCGGCACCTATATTTGAAATGCCTATCGGCAAGCAAATCACAAATGCCTATCGGCACCTACATCTGAAATGCCTTTCGGCATTTTTATCTGAAATGCCTATCGACACCTATATTTGTAATGCCTATCGGCATCTATATTTTAAATGCCTATCGGCAACTATATCTGATATGCCTATCGGCACCTATATCTGAAATGCCTATCGGCACCTATTTTTGAAATGCCTATCGGAAAATACATCTAAAATGCCTATCGGCACCTATTTTTAAAATGCCAATCGGCAACTATATTTGAAATGCCTATCGGCACCTATATCTGAAATGATTATCGGCACCTATTTTTGAAATGCCTTTCGGAAACTACATCTGAAATGCCTATCTGCTCCTATATTTGAAATGCCTATCGGCAACCTTATCTGGAATGCCTATCGGCACCTATATTTGAAATGCCTATCGGCTTCTATATCTGAAATGCCTATCGGCACCTATTTTTAAAATGCCAATTGGCAACTATATCTGAAATGCCTATCGGCACCTATATCTGAAATGCCTATCGGCACCTATTTTTGAAATGCCTATCGGAAACTACATCTGAAATGCCTATCAGCACCAATATTTGAAATGCCTCTCGGCAACCATATATGGAATGCCTATCGGCACCTATATTTGAAATGCCTATCGGCTTCTATATCTGAAATGCCTATCGGCACTTATTTTTAAAATGCCAATCGGCAACTATATCTGAAATGCCTATCGGCACCTATTTTTAAAATGCCTATCGGAAACTACATCTGAAATGCCTATCAGCACCTATATTTGAAATGCCTATCGGCAACACATTTCTGAAATGCCTATCGACACCTATATTTGAAATACCTATCGGCTTCTATATCTGAAATGCCTATCGGCACCTATTTTTAAAATGCCAATCGCCAACTATATCTGAAATGCCTATCGGCACCTATATCTGAAATGCCTATCGGCACCTATTTTTGAAATGCCTGTCGGAAACTACATCTGAAATGCCTATCAGCACCTTTATTTGAAATGCCTATCGGCAACCATATCTGGAATGCCTATCGGCACCTATATTTGAAATGCCTATCGGCTTCTATATCTGAAATGCCTATCGGCACCTATTTTTTTTAATGCCAATCGGCAACTATATCTGTAATGCCTATCGGCACCTAAATCTGAAATGCCTATCGGCACCTATTTTTGAAATGCCTATCGGAAACTACATCTGAAATGCCTATAGGCACAAATATTTGAAATGCCTCTCGGCAACCATATCTGAAATGCCTATCGACAAATATATTTGAAATACCTATCGGCTTCTATATCTGAAAAGCCTATCGGCACCTATTCACTAAATGCCAATTGGCAACTATATCTGAAATGCCTATCGGCACCTATTTTTGAAAAGCCTATCGGAAACTACATCTAAAATGCCTATCGGCACCTATTTTAAAATGCCAATCGGCAACTATATCTGAAATGCCTATCGGCACCTATATCTGAAATGCTTATCGGCACCTATTTTTGAAATGCCTATCGGAAACTACATCTGAAAGCCTATCAGCACCTATATTTGAAATGCCTATCGGCAACCATATCTAAAATGCCTATCGACACCTATATTTGAAATACCTATCGGCTTCTATATCTGAAATGCCTATCGGCACCTATTTTTAAAATGCTAATCGGCAACTATATCTGAAATGCCTATCGGCACCTATGTCTGAAATGCCTATCGGCACCAATTTTTGAAATGCCTATCGGAAAATACATCTGAAATGCCTATCAGCACCTATATTTGAAATGCCTTTCGGCAACCATATCTGGAATGCTTATCAGCACCTATATTTGAAATGCCTATCGGCTTCTATATCTGAAATGCCTATCGGCACCTACTTTTAAAATGCCAATCGGCAACTATATCTGAAATGCCTATCGGTACGTATATCTGAAATGCCTATCGGCACCTATTTTTGAAATGCCTATCAGGAAACTACATCTGAAATGCCTATCAGCACCTATATTTGAAATGCCTATCGGCAACCATATCTGGAATGCCTATCGGCACATATATTTGAAATGCCTATCGGCTTCTATATCTGAAATGCCTATCGGCACCTATTTTTAAAATGCCAATCGGCTACTATATCTGAAATGCCTTTCGGCACCTATATCTGAAATGCCTATCGGCGCCTATTTTGGAAAACCCTATCGAAAAATACATCTGAAATGCCTATCAGCACCTATATTTGAAATGCCTATCGGCAACCATATCTGGAATGCCTATCGGCACCTATATTTGAAATGCCTATCGGCTTCTATATCTGAAATCCCTATCGGCACCTATTTTAAAAATGCCAATCGGCAACTATATCCGAAATGCCTATCGGCACTATATCTGAAATGCCTATCGGCACCTATTTTTGAAATGCCTATCGGAAACTACATCTGAAATGCCTATCAGCACCAATATTTGAAATGCCTATCGCCAACCATATCTGAAATGCCTATCGACACCTATATTTGAAATACCTATCGGCTTCTATATCTGAAATGCCTATCGGCACCTATTTTTAATGTGCCAATCGGCAACTATATCTGAAATGCCTATCGGCACCTATATCTGAAATGCCTATCGGCACCAATTTTTGAAATGCCTATCGGAAACTACATCTGAAATGCCTATCAGCACCTATATTTGAAATGCCTATCGGCAACCATATTTGGAATGCCTATCGGCACCTATATTTGAAATGCCTATCGGCTTCTATATCTGAAATGCATATCGGCACCTATTTTTAAAATGCCAATCGGCAACTATATCTGAAATGCCTATCGGCACCTATATCTGAAATGCCTATCGGCACCTATTTTTGAAATGCCTATCGGAAACTACATCTGAAATGCTTATCAGCACCTATATTTGAAATGCCTATCGGCAACCACATCACAAATGCCTATCGGCACCTACATCTGAAATGCCTATCGACACCTATATTTGTAATGCCTAACGGCACCTATATTTTAAATGCCTATCGGCAACTATATCTGATATGCCTATCGGCACCTATTTTTGAAATGCCTATCGGAAACTACATCTGAAATGCTTATCAGCACCTATATTTGAAATGCCTATCGTCAACCACATCACAAATGCCTATCGGCTTCTATATCTGAAATGCCTATCGGCACCTATTTTTTTTAATGCCAATTGGCAACTATATCTGTAATGCCTATCGGCACCTAAATCTGAAATGCCTATCGGCACCTATTTTTGAAATGCCTATCGGAAACTACATCTGAAATGCCTATAAGCACCAATATTTGAAATGCCTCTCGGCAACCATATCTGAAATGCCTATCGACAAATATATTTGAAATACCTATCGGCTTTTATATCTGAAAAGCCTATCGGCACCTATTCTTAAAATTCCAATTGGCAACTATATCTGAAATGCCTATCGGCACCTATATCTGAAATGCCTATCGGTACCTATTTTTGAAATGCCTATCGGAAACTACATCTGAAATGCCTATCAGGACTTATATTTGAAATGCCTATCGGCAACCAAATCTGGAATGCCTATCGGCACCTATATTTGAAATGCCTATCGGCTTCTATATCTGAAATGCCTATCGGCACCTATATCTGAAATGCCTATCGGCACCTATTTTTGGAATGCCTATCGGAAACTACATCTGAAATGCTTATCAGCACCTATATTTGAAATGCCTATCGGCAACCACATCACAAATGCCTATCGGCACCTACATCTGAAATGCCTTTCGGCATTTATATCTGAAATGCCTATCGACACCTATATTTGTAAGCCTAACGGCACCTATATTTTAAACGCCTATCGGCAACTATATCTGATATGCCTATCGGCACCTATATCTGAAATGCCTATCGGCACCTATTTTTGAAATGCCTATCGGAAACTACATCTAAAATGCCTATCGGCACCTATTTTTAAAATGCCAATCGGAAACTATATCTGAAATGCCTATCGGCACCTATATCTGAAATGCCTATCGGCACCTATTTTTGAAATGCATATCGGAAACTACATCTGAAATGCCTATCAGCACCTATATTTGAAATGCCTATCGGCAACCATATCTGAAATGCCTATCGACACCTATATTTGAAATACCTATCGGCTTCGATATCTGAAATGCCTATCGGCACCTATTTTTAAAATGCCAATCGGCAACTATATCTGAAATGCCTATCGGCACCTATATCTTAAATGCCTATCGGCACCAATTTTTGAAATGCCTATCGGAAACTACATCTGAAATGCCAATCAGCACCTATATTTGAAATGCCTATAGGCAACCATATCTGGAATGCCTATCGGCACCTATATCTGAAATGCCTATCGGCACTTATTTTAAAAATGCCAATCGGCAACTATATCTGAAATGCCTATCGGCACCTATATCTGAAATGCCTATCGGCACCAATTTTTGAAATGCCTATCGGAAACTACATCTGAAATGCCTATCAGCACCTATATTTGAAATGCCTATCGGCAACTATATCTGGAATGCCTATCGGCACCTATATTTGAAATGCCTATCGGATTCTATATCTAAAATGCCTATCGACACCTATTTTTAAAATGCCAACCGGTAACTATATCTGAAATGCATATCGGCACCTATATTTGAAATGCCTATCGGCAAGCAAATCACAAATGCCTATCGGCACCTACATCTGAAATGCCTTTCGGCATTTTTATCTGAAATGCCTATCGACACCTATATTTGTAATGCCTATCGGCATCTATATTTTAAATGCCTATCGGCAACTATATCTGATATGCCTATCGGCACCTATATCTGAAATGCCTATCGGCACCTATTTTTGAAATGCCTATCGGAAAATACATCTAAAATGCCTATCGGCACCTATTTTTAAAATGCCAATCGGCAACTATATTTGAAATGCCTATCGGCACCTATATCTGAAATGATTATCGGCACCTATTTTTGAAATGCCTTTCGGAAACTACATCTGAAATGCCTATCTGCTCCTATATTTGAAATGCCTATCGGCAACCTTATCTGGAATGCCTATCGGCACCTATATTTGAAATGCCTATCGGCTTCTATATCTGAAATGCCTATCGGCACCTATTTTTAAAATGCCAATTGGCAACTATATCTGAAATGCCTATCGGCACCTATATCTGAAATGCCTATCGGCACCTATTTTTGAAATGCCTATCGGAAACTACATCTGAAATGCCTATCAGCACCAATATTTGAAATGCCTCTCGGCAACCATATATGGAATGCCTATCGGCACCTATATTTGAAATGCCTATCGGCTTCTATATCTGAAATGCCTATCGGCACTTATTTTTAAAATGCCAATCGGCAACTATATCTGAAATGCCTATCGGCACCTATTTTTAAAATGCCTATCGGAAACTACATCTGAAATGCCTATCAGCACCTATATTTGAAATGCCTATCGGCAACACATTTCTGAAATGCCTATCGACACCTATATTTGAAATACCTATCGGCTTCTATATCTGAAATGCCTATCGGCACCTATTTTTAAAATGCCAATCGCCAACTATATCTGAAATGCCTATCGGCACCTATATCTGAAATGCCTATCGGCACCTATTTTTGAAATGCCTGTCGGAAACTACATCTGAAATGCCTATCAGCACCTTTATTTGAAATGCCTATCGGCAACCATATCTGGAATGCCTATCGGCACCTATATTTGAAATGCCTATCGGCTTCTATATCTGAAATGCCTATCGGCACCTATTTTTTTTAATGCCAATCGGCAACTATATCTGTAATGCCTATCGGCACCTAAATCTGAAATGCCTATCGGCACCTATTTTTGAAATGCCTATCGGAAACTACATCTGAAATGCCTATAGGCACAAATATTTGAAATGCCTCTCGGCAACCATATCTGAAATGCCTATCGACAAATATATTTGAAATACCTATCGGCTTCTATATCTGAAAAGCCTATCGGCACCTATTCACTAAATGCCAATTGGCAACTATATCTGAAATGCCTATCGGCACCTATTTTTGAAAAGCCTATCGGAAACTACATCTAAAATGCCTATCGGCACCTATTTTAAAATGCCAATCGGCAACTATATCTGAAATGCCTATCGGCACCTATATCTGAAATGCTTATCGGCACCTATTTTTGAAATGCCTATCGGAAACTACATCTGAAAGCCTATCAGCACCTATATTTGAAATGCCTATCGGCAACCATATCTAAAATGCCTATCGACACCTATATTTGAAATACCTATCGGCTTCTATATCTGAAATGCCTATCGGCACCTATTTTTAAAATGCTAATCGGCAACTATATCTGAAATGCCTATCGGCACCTATGTCTGAAATGCCTATCGGCACCAATTTTTGAAATGCCTATCGGAAAATACATCTGAAATGCCTATCAGCACCTATATTTGAAATGCCTTTCGGCAACCATATCTGGAATGCTTATCAGCACCTATATTTGAAATGCCTATCGGCTTCTATATCTGAAATGCCTATCGGCACCTACTTTTAAAATGCCAATCGGCAACTATATCTGAAATGCCTATCGGTACGTATATCTGAAATGCCTATCGGCACCTATTTTTGAAATGCCTATCAGGAAACTACATCTGAAATGCCTATCAGCACCTATATTTGAAATGCCTATCGGCAACCATATCTGGAATGCCTATCGGCACATATATTTGAAATGCCTATCGGCTTCTATATCTGAAATGCCTATCGGCACCTATTTTTAAAATGCCAATCGGCTACTATATCTGAAATGCCTTTCGGCACCTATATCTGAAATGCCTATCGGCGCCTATTTTGGAAAACCCTATCGAAAAATACATCTGAAATGCCTATCAGCACCTATATTTGAAATGCCTATCGGCAACCATATCTGGAATGCCTATCGGCACCTATATTTGAAATGCCTATCGGCTTCTATATCTGAAATCCCTATCGGCACCTATTTTAAAAATGCCAATCGGCAACTATATCCGAAATGCCTATCGGCACTATATCTGAAATGCCTATCGGCACCTATTTTTGAAATGCCTATCGGAAACTACATCTGAAATGCCTATCAGCACCAATATTTGAAATGCCTATCGCCAACCATATCTGAAATGCCTATCGACACCTATATTTGAAATACCTATCGGCTTCTATATCTGAAATGCCTATCGGCACCTATTTTTAATGTGCCAATCGGCAACTATATCTGAAATGCCTATCGGCACCTATATCTGAAATGCCTATCGGCACCAATTTTTGAAATGCCTATCGGAAACTACATCTGAAATGCCTATCAGCACCTATATTTGAAATGCCTATCGGCAACCATATTTGGAATGCCTATCGGCACCTATATTTGAAATGCCTATCGGCTTCTATATCTGAAATGCATATCGGCACCTATTTTTAAAATGCCAATCGGCAACTATATCTGAAATGCCTATCGGCACCTATATCTGAAATGCCTATCGGCACCTATTTTTGAAATGCCTATCGGAAACTACATCTGAAATGCTTATCAGCACCTATATTTGAAATGCCTATCGGCAACCACATCACAAATGCCTATCGGCACCTACATCTGAAATGCCTATCGACACCTATATTTGTAATGCCTAACGGCACCTATATTTTAAATGCCTATCGGCAACTATATCTGATATGCCTATCGGCACCTATTTTTGAAATGCCTATCGGAAACTACATCTGAAATGCTTATCAGCACCTATATTTGAAATGCCTATCGTCAACCACATCACAAATGCCTATCGGCTTCTATATCTGAAATGCCTATCGGCACCTATTTTTTTTAATGCCAATTGGCAACTATATCTGTAATGCCTATCGGCACCTAAATCTGAAATGCCTATCGGCACCTATTTTTGAAATGCCTATCGGAAACTACATCTGAAATGCCTATAAGCACCAATATTTGAAATGCCTCTCGGCAACCATATCTGAAATGCCTATCGACAAATATATTTGAAATACCTATCGGCTTTTATATCTGAAAAGCCTATCGGCACCTATTCTTAAAATTCCAATTGGCAACTATATCTGAAATGCCTATCGGCACCTATATCTGAAATGCCTATCGGTACCTATTTTTGAAATGCCTATCGGAAACTACATCTGAAATGCCTATCAGGACTTATATTTGAAATGCCTATCGGCAACCAAATCTGGAATGCCTATCGGCACCTATATTTGAAATGCCTATCGGCTTCTATATCTGAAATGCCTATCGGCACCTATATCTGAAATGCCTATCGGCACCTATTTTTGGAATGCCTATCGGAAACTACATCTGAAATGCTTATCAGCACCTATATTTGAAATGCCTATCGGCAACCACATCACAAATGCCTATCGGCACCTACATCTGAAATGCCTTTCGGCATTTATATCTGAAATGCCTATCGACACCTATATTTGTAAGCCTAACGGCACCTATATTTTAAACGCCTATCGGCAACTATATCTGATATGCCTATCGGCACCTATATCTGAAATGCCTATCGGCACCTATTTTTGAAATGCCTATCGGAAACTACATCTAAAATGCCTATCGGCACCTATTTTTAAAATGCCAATCGGAAACTATATCTGAAATGCCTATCGGCACCTATATCTGAAATGCCTATCGGCACCTATTTTTGAAATGCATATCGGAAACTACATCTGAAATGCCTATCAGCACCTATATTTGAAATGCCTATCGGCAACCATATCTGAAATGCCTATCGACACCTATATTTGAAATACCTATCGGCTTCGATATCTGAAATGCCTATCGGCACCTATTTTTAAAATGCCAATCGGCAACTATATCTGAAATGCCTATCGGCACCTATATCTTAAATGCCTATCGGCACCAATTTTTGAAATGCCTATCGGAAACTACATCTGAAATGCCAATCAGCACCTATATTTGAAATGCCTATAGGCAACCATATCTGGAATGCCTATCGGCACCTATATCTGAAATGCCTATCGGCACTTATTTTTGAAATGCCTATCGGAAACTACATCTGAAATGCCTATCAGCACCTATATTTGAAATGCCTATCGGCAACCATAACTGAAATGCCTATCGACACCTATATTTGAAATACCTATCGGCTTCTATATCTGAAATGCCTATCGGCACCTATTTTTAAAATGCCAATCGGCAACTATATCTGAAATGCCTATCGGCACCTTATCTGAAATGCCTATCGGCACCAATTTTTGAGATGCCTATCGGAAACTACATCTGAAATGCCTATCAGCACCTATATTTGAAATGCCTATCGGCAGCCATATCTGAAATGCCTATCGACACCTATATTTGAAATACCTATCGGCTTAGATATCTGAAATGCCTATCGGCACCTATTTTTAAAATGCCAATCGGCAACTATATCTGAAATGCCTATCGGCACCTATATCTTAAATGCCTATCGGCACCAATTTTTGAAATGCCTATCGGAAACTACATCTGAAATGCCTATCAGCACCTATATTTGAAATGCCTATAGGCAACCATATTTGGAATGCCTATCGGCACCTATATCTGAAATGCCTATCGGCACTTATTTTTGAAATGCCTATCGGAAACTACATCTGAAATGCCTATCAGCACCTATATTTGAAATGCCTATCGGCAACCATATCTGAAATGCCTATCGACACCTATATTTCAAAAACCTATCGGCTTCTATATCTGAAATGCCTATCGGCACCTATTTTTAAAATGCCAATCGGCAACTATATCTGAAATGCCTATCGGCACCTATATCTGAAATGCCTATCGGCACCAATTTTCGAAATGCCTATCGGAAACTACATCTGAAATGCCTATCAGCACCTATATTTGAAATGCCTATCGGCAACCATATCTGGAATGCTTATCGGCACCTATATTTGAAATGCCTATCGGCTTCTATATCTGAAATGCCTATCGGCACCTACTTTTAAAATGCCAATCGGCAACTATATCTGAAATGCCTATCGGCACTTCTATCTGAAATGCCTATCGGCACCAATTTTTGAAATGCCTGTCGGAAACTACATCTGAAATGCCTATCAGCACCTATATTTGAAATGCCTATCGGCAGCCATATCTGGAATGCCTATCGGCACCTTTATTTGAAATGCCTATCGGCTTCTATATCTGAAATGCCTATCGGCACCTATTTTTAAAATGCCAATCGGCAACTATATCTGAAATGCCTTTCACACCTATATCTGAATTGCCTATCGGCACCTATTTTTGAAATGCCTATCGAAAACTACATCTGAAATGCCTATCAGCACCTATATTTGAAATGCCTATCGGCAACCATATGTGGAATGCCTATCGGCACCTATATTTGAAATGCCTATCAGCTTCTATATCTGAAATGCCTATCGGCACCTATATCTGAAATGCCTATCGCCACCTATATTTGAAATGCCTATCGGAAACTACAGCTGAAATGCCTATCAGCACCAATATTTGATATGCCTATCGGCAACCATATCTGAAATGCCTATCGACACCTATATTTGAAATACCTATCGGCTTCTATATCTGAAATGCCTCTCGGCACCTATTTTTAAAATGCCAATCAGCAACTATATCTGAAATGCCTATCGGCACCTATATCTGAAATGCCTATCGGCACCAATTTTTGAAATGCCTATCGGAAACTACATCTGAAATGCCTATCAGCACCTATATTTGAAATGCCTATCGGCTTCTATATCTGAAATGCCTATCGGCACCTATTTTTAAAATGCTAATCGGCATCTATATCTGGAATGCCTATCGGCACCTATATCTGAAATGCCTATCGGCACCTATTTTTGAAATGCCTATCGGAAACTACATCTGAAATGCTTATCAGCACCTATATTTGAAATGCCTATCGTCAACCACATCACAAATGCCTATCGGCACCTATATCTGAAATGCCTTTCGGCATTTATATCTGAAATGCCTATCGACACCTATATTTGTAATGCCTATCGGCACCTATATCTGAAATGCCTTTCGGCATTTATATCTGAAATGCCTATCGACACCTATAATTGAAATGCCAATCGGCACATATATTTTAAATGCCTATCGGCAACTATATCTGATATGCCTATCGGCACCTATATCTGAAATGCCTATCGGCACCTATTTTTGAAATGCCTATCCGAAACTACATCTAAAATGCCTATCGGCACCTATTTTTAAAATGCCAATCGGCAACTATATCTGAAATGCCTATCGGCACCTATATCTGAAATGCCTATCGGCACCTATTTTTGAAATGCCTATCGGAAACTACATCTGAAATGCCTATCAGCACCTATATTTGAAATGCCTATCGGCAACCATATCTGAAATGCCTATCGACACCTATATTTGAAATACCTATCGGCTTCTATATCTGAAATGCCTATCGGCACCTATTTTTAAAATGCCAATCGGCAACTATATCTGAAATGCCTATCGGCACCTATATCTGAAATGCCTATCGGAAACTACATCTGAAATACCTATCAGCACCTATATTTGAAATGCCTATCGGCAACCATATCTGGAATGCTTATCGGCACCTATATTTGAAATGCCTATCGGCTTCTATATCTGAAATGCCTATCGGCACCTACTTTTAAAATGCCGATCGGCAACTATATCTGAAATGCCTATAGGCACCTATATCTGAAATGCCTATCGGCACCTTTTTTTGAAATGCCTATCAGAAAACTACATCTGAAATGCCTATCAGCACCTATATTTGAAATGCCTATCGGCAACCATATCTGGAATGCCTATCGGCACCTATATTTGAAATGCCTATCGGCTTCTATATCTGAAATGCCTATCGGCACCTATTTTTAAAATGCCAATCGGCAACTATATCTGAAATGCCTTTCGGCACCTATATCTGAAATGCCTATCGGCACCTATTTTTGAAATGCCTATCGAAAACTACATCTGAAATGCCTATAAGCACCTATATTTGAAATGCCTATCGGCAACCATATCTGAAATGCCTATCGGCACCTATATCTGAAATGCCTGTCGGCACCTATATTTAAAATGCCTATCGGAAACTACAGCTGAAATGCCTATTAGCACCAATATTTGAGATGCCTATCGGCAACCATATCTGAAATGCCTATCGACACCTATATTTGAAATACCTATCGGCTTCTATATCTGAAATGCCTATCGGCACATATTTTTAAAATGCCAATCGGCAACCATATCTGAAATGCCTATCGACACCTATATTTGAAATACCTATCGGCTTCTATATCTGAAATGCCTATCGGCACATATTTTTAAAATGCCAAACGGCAACTATATCTGAAATGCCTATCGGCACCTATATTTGAAATGCCTATCGGCTTCTATATCTGAAATGCCTATCGGCACCTATATCTGAAATGCCTATCGGCACCTATATTTAAAATGCCTATCGGAAACTACAGCTAAAATGCCTATTAGCACCAATATTTGAGATGCCTATCGGCAACCATATCTGAAATGCCTATCGACACCTATATTTTAAATACCTATCGGCTTCTATATCTGAAATGCCTATCGGCACATATTTTTAAAATGCCAATCGGCAACTATATCTGAAATGCCTATCGGCACCTATATCTGAAATGCCTATCGGCACCTATATTTAAAATGCCTATCGGAAACTACATCTGAAATGCCTCTCAGCACCTATAATTGAAATGCCTATCGGCAACCATATCTGAAATGCCTATCGACACCTATATTTGAAATACCTATCGGCTTCTATATCTGAAATGCCTATCGGCACCTATTTTAAAAATGCCAATAGGCAACTATATCTGAAATGCCTATCGGCACCTATATCTGAAATGCCTATCGGCACCAATTTTTGAAATGCCTATCGGAAACTACATCTGAAATGCCTATCAGCACCTATATTTGAAATGCCAATCGGATTCTATATCTGAATTGCCTATCGACACCTATTTTTAAAATGCCAATCGGTAACTATATCTGAAATGCATATCGGCACCTATATTTGAAATGCCTATCGGCAACCACATCACAAATGCCTATCGGCACCTATATCTGAAATACCTTTCGGCATTTATATCTGAAATGCCTATCGACACCTATATTTGTAATGCCTATCGGCACCTATATTTTAAATGCCTATCGGCAACTATATCTGATATGCCTATCGGCACCTATATCTGAAATGCCTATCGGCACCTATATTTAAAATGCCTATCGGAAACTACAGCTGAAATGCCTATTAGCACCAATATATTTTGAGATGCCTATCGGCAACCATATCTGAAATGCCTATCGACACCTATATTTGAAATACCTATCGGCTTCTATATCTGAAATGCCTATCGGCACATATTTTTAAATTGCCAATCGGCAACTATATCTGAAATGCCTATCGGAAACTATATCTGAAATGCCTATCGGCACCAATTTTTGAAATGCCTATCGGAAACTACATCTGAAATGCCTATCAGCACCTATATTTGAAATGCCTATCGGCAACCATATCTGGAATGCCTATCGGCACCTATATTTGAAATGCCTATCGGCTTCTATATCTAAAATGCCTATCGGCACCTATTTTTAAAATGCCAATCGGCATCTATATCTAAAATGCCTATCGGCACCTATATCTGATATGCCTATCGGCACCTATTTTTGAAATGCCTATCGGAAACTACATCTGAAATGCTTATCAGCACCTATATTTGAAATGCCTATCGGCAACCACATCACAAATGCCTATCGGCACCTATATCTGAAATGCCTTTCGGCATTTATATCTGAAATGCCTATCGACAGCTATATTTGTAATGCCTATCGGCACCTATATTTTAAATGCCTATCCGGAACTGTATCTGATATGCCTATCGGCACCTATATCTGAAATGCCTATCGGCACCTATTTTTGAAATGCCTATCGGAAACTACACCTAAAATGCCTATCGGCACCTATTTTTAAAATGCCAATCGGCAACTATATCTGAAATGCCTATCGGCACCTATATCTGAAGTGCCTATCGGCACCTATTTTTGAATTGCCTATCGGAAACTACATCTAAAATGCCTATCAGCACCTATATTTGAAATGCCTATCGGCAACCATATATGGAATGCCTATCGGCACATATATTTGAAATGCCTATCAGCTTCTATATTTGAAATGCCTATCGGCACCTATTTTTAAAATGCCAATCGGCAACTATATCTGAAATGCCTATCGGCACCTATATCTGAAATGCCTATGGGCACCAATTTTTGAAATGCCTATCGGAAACTACATCTGAAATGCCTCTCAGCACCTATATTTGAAATGCCTATCGGCAACCATATCTGAAATGCCTATCGACACCTATTTTTAAAATGCCAATCGGTAACTATATCTGAAATGCATATCGGCACCTATATTTGAAATGCCTATCGGCAACCACATCACAAATGCCTATCGGCACCTATATCTGAAATGCCTTTCGGCATTTATATCTGAAATGCCTATCGACACCTATATTTGTAATGCCTATCGGCACCTATATTTTAAATGCCTATCGGCAACTATATCTGATATGCCTATCGGCACCTATATCTGAAATGCCTATCGGCACCTATTTTTGAAATGCCTATCGGAAACTACATCTGAAATGCCTATCAGCACCTATATTTGAAATGCCTATCGGCAACCATATCTGGAATGCCTATCGGCACCTATATTTGAAATGCCTATCGGCTTCTATATCTGAAATGCCTATCGGCACCTATTTTTAAAATGCCAATCGGCAACTATATCTGAAATGCCTATCGGCACCTATATCTGAAATGCCTATGGGCACCAATTTTTGAAATGCCTATCGGAAACTACATCTGAAATGCCTATCAGCACATATATTTGAAATGCCTATCGGCAACCATATCTGAAATGCCTATCGACACCTATATTTGAAATACCTATCGGCTTCTATATCTGAAATGCCTATCGGCACCTATTTTAAAAATGCCAATCGGCAACTATATCTGAAATGCCTATCGGCACCTATATCTGAAATGCCTATCGGCACCAATTTTTGAAATGCCTATCGGAAACTACATCTGAAATGCCTATCAGCACCTATATTTGAAATGCCTATCGGCAACTATATCTGGAATGCCTATCGGCACCTATATTTGAAATGCCTATCGGATTCTATATCTAAAATGCCTATCGACACCTATTTTTAAAATGCCAACCGGTAACTATATCTGAAATGCATATCGGCACCTATATTTGAAATGCCTATCGGCAAGCAAATCACAAATGCCTATCGGCACCTACATCTGAAATGCCTTTCGGCATTTATATCTGAAATGCCTATCGACACCTATATTTGTAATGCCTATCGGCATCTATATTTTAAATGCCTATCGGCAACTATATCTGATATGCCTATCGGCACCTATATCTGAAATGCCTATCGGCACCTATTTTTGAAATGCCTATCGGAAAATATATATAAAATGCCTATCGGCACCTATTTTTAAAATGCCAATCAGCAACTATATTTGAAATGCCTATCGGCACCTATATCTGAATAGATTATCGGCACCTATTTTTGAAATGCCTTTCGGAAACTACATCTGAAATGCCTATCTGCTCCTATATTTGAAATGCCTATCGGCAACCTTATCTGGAATGCCTATCGGCACCTATATTTGAAATGCCTATCGGCTTCTATATCTGAAATGCCTATCGGCACCTATTTTTAAAATGCCAATTGGCAACTATATCTGAAATGCCTATCGGCACCTATATCTGAAATGCCTATCGGCACCTATTTTTGAAATGCCTATCGGAAACTACATCTGAAATGCCTATCAGCACCAATATTTGAAATGCCTCTCGGCAACCATATATGGAATGCCTATCGGCACCTATATTTGAAATGCCTATCGGCTTCTATATCTGAAATGCCTATCGGCACTTATTTTTAAAATGCCAATCGGCAACTATATCTGAAATGCCTATCGGCACCTATTTTTGAAATGCCTGTCGGAAACTACATCTGAAATGCCTATCAGCACCTTTATTTGAAATGCCTATCGGCAACCATATCTGGAATGCCTATCGGCACCTATATTTGAAATGCCTATCGGCTTCTATATCTGAAATGCCTATCGGCACCTATTTTTTTTAATGCCAATCGGCAACTATATCTGTAATGCCTATCGGCACCTAAATCTGAAATGCCTATCGGCACCTATTTTTGAAATGCCTATCGGAAACTATATCTGGAATGCCTATCGGCACCTATATTTGAAATGCCTATCGGATTCTATATCTAAAATGCCTATCGACACCTATTTTTAAAATGCCAACCGGTAACTATATCTGAAATGCATATCGGCACCTATATTTGAAATGCCTATCGGCAAGCAAATCACAAATGCCTATCGGCACCTACATCTGAAATGCCTTTCGGCATTTATATCTGAAATGCCTATCGACACCTATATTTGTAATGCCTATCGGCATCTATATTTTAAATGCCTATCGGCAACTATATCTGATATGCCTATCGGCACCTATATCTGAAATGCCTATCGGCACCTATTTTTGAAATGCCTATCGGAAAATACATCTAAAATGCCTATCGGCACCTATTTTTAAAATGCCAATCGGCAACTATATTTGAAATGCCTATCGGCACCTATATCTAAAATGATTATCGGCACCTATTTTTGAAATGCCTTTCGGAAACTACATCTGAAATGCCTATCTGCTCCTATATTTGAAATGCCTATCGGCAACCATATCTGAAATGCCTATCGACAAATATATTTGAAATACCTATCGGCTTCTATATCTGAAATGCCTATCGGCACCTATTTTTAAAATGCCAATCGCCAACTATATCTGAAATGCCTATCGGCACCTATATCTGAAATGCCTATCGGCACCTATTTTTGAAATGCCTGTCGGAAACTACATCTGAAATGCCTATCAGCACCTTTATTTGAAATGCCTATCAGCAACCATATCTGGAATGCCTATCGGCACCTATATTTGAAATGCCTATCGGCTTCTATATCTGAAATGCCTATCGGCACCTATTTTTTTTAATGCCATTCGGCAACTATATCTGTAATGCCTATCGGCACCTAAATCTGAAATGCCTATCGGCACCTATTTTTGAAATGCCTATCGGAAACTACATCTGAAATGCCTATAGGCACCAATATTTGAAATGCCTCTCGGCAACCATATCTGAAATGCCTATCGACAAATATATTTGAAATACCTATCGGCTTCTATATCTGAAAAGCCTATCGGCACCTATTCACTAAATGCCAATTGGCAACTATATCTGAAATGCCTATCGGCACCTATATCTGAAATGCCTATCGGTACCTATTTTTGAAATGCCTATCGGAAACTACATCTGAAATGCCTATCAGGACTTATATTTGAAATGCCTATCGGCAACCAAATCTGGAATGCCTATCGGCACCTATATTTGAAATGCCTATCGGCTTCTATATCTGAAATGCCTATCGGCACCTATATCTGAAATGCCTATCGGCACCTATTTTGGAAATGCCTATCGGAAACTACATCTGAAATTCTTATCAGCACCTATATTTGAAATGCCTATCGGCAACCACATCACAAATGCCTATCGGCACCTACATCTGAAATGCCTTTCGGCATTTATATCTGAAATGCCTATCGACACCTATATTTGTAAGCCTAACGGCACCTATATTTTAAATGCCTATCGGCAACTATATCTGATATGCCTATCGGCACCTATATCTGAAATGCCTATCGGCACCTATTTTTGAAATGCCTATCGGAAACTACATCTAAAATGCCTATCGGCACCTATTTTTAAAATGCCAATCGGAAACTATATCTGAAATGCCTATCGGCACCTATATCTGAAATGCCTATCGGCACCTATTTTTGAAATGCATATCGGAAACTACATCTGAAATGCCTATCAGCACCTATATTTGAAATGCCTATCGGCAACCATATCTGAAATGCCTGTCGACACCTATATTTGAAATACCTATCGGCTTCGATATCTGAAATGCCTATCGGCACCTATTTTTAAAATGCCAATCGGCAACTATATCTGAAATGCCTATCGGCACCTATATCTTAAATGCCTATCGGCACCAATTTTTGAAATGCCTATCGGAAACTACATCTGAAATGCCTATCAGCACCTATATTTGAAATGCCTATAGGCAACCATATCTGGAATGCCTATCGGCACCTATATCTGAAATGCCTATCGGCACTTATTTTTGAAATGCCTATCGGAAACTACATCTGAAATGCCTATCAGCACCTATATTTGAAATGCCTATCGGCAACCATATCTGAAATGCCTATCGACACCTATATTTGAAATACCTATCGGCTTCTATATCTGAAATGCCTATCGGCACCTATTTTTAAAATGCCAATCGGCAACTATATCTGAAATGCCTATCGGCACCTATATCTGAAATGCCTATCGGCACCAATTTTTGAGATGCCTATCGGAAACTACATCTGAAATGCCTATCAGCACCTATATTTGAAATGCCTATCGGCAACCATATCTGAAATGCCTATCGACACCTATATTTGAAATACCTATCGGCTTAGATATCTGAAATGCCTATCGGCACCTATTTTTAAAATGCCAATCGGCAACTATATCTGAAATGCCTATCGGCACCAATTTTTGAAATGCCTATCGGAAACTACATCTGAAATGCCTATCAGCACCTATATTTGAAATGCCTATCGGCAACTATATCTGGAATGCTTATCGGCACCTATATTTGAAATGCCTATCGGCTTCTATATCTGAAATGCCTATCGGCACATACTTTTAAAATGCCAATCGGCAACTATATCTGAAATGCCTATCGGCACTTCTATCTGAAATGCCTATCGGCACCAATTTTTGAAATGCCTGTCGGAAACTACATCTGAAATGCCTATCAGCACCTATATTTGAAATGCCTATCGGCAGCCATATCTGGAATGCCTATCGGCACCTATATTTGAAATGCCTATCGGCTTCTATATCTGAAATGCCTATCGGCACCTATTTTTAAAATGCCAATCGGCAACTATATCTGAAATGCCTTTCGGCACCTATATCTGAATTGCCTATCGGCACCTATTTTTGAAATGCCTATCGAAAACTACATCTGAAATGCCTATCAGCACCTATATTTGAAATGCCTATCGGCAACCATATGTGGAATGCCTATCGGCACCTATATTTGAAATGCCTATCGGCTTCTATATCTGAAATGCCTATCGGCACCTATATCTGAAATGCCTATCGGCACCTATATTTGAAATGCCTATCGGAAACTACAGCTGAAATGCCTATCAGCACCAATATTTGAGATGCCTATCGGCAACCATATCTGAAATGCCTATCGACACCTATATTTGAAATACCTATCGGCTTCTATATCTGAAATGCCTCTCGGCACCTATTTTTAAAATGCCAATCAGCAACTATATCTGAAATGCCTATCGGCACCTATATCTGAAATGCCTATCGACACCAATTTTTGAAATGCCTATCGGAAACTACATCTGAAATGCCTATCAGCACCTATATTTGAAATGCCTATCGGCAACCATATCTGGAATGCCTATCGGCACCTATATTTGAAATGCCTATCGGCTTCTATAACTGAAATGCCTATCGGCACCTATTTTTAAAATGCTAATCGGCATCTATATCTGAAATGCCTATCGGCACCTATATCTGAAATGCCTATCGGCACCTATTTTTGAAATGCCTATCGGAAACTACATCTGAAATGCTTATCAGCACCTATATTTGAAATGCCTATCGTCAACCACATCACAAATGCCTATCGGCACCTATATCTGAAATGCCTTTCGGCATTTATATCTGAAATGCCTATCGACACCTATATTTGTAATGCCTATCGGCACCTATATTTTAAATGCCTATCGGCAACTATATCTGATATGCCTATCGGCACCTATATCTGAAATGCCTATCGGCACCTATTTTTGAAAAGCCTATCGGAAACTACATCTAAAATGCCTATCGGCACCTATTTTAAAATGCCAATCGGCAACTATATCTGAAATGCCTATCGGCACCTATATCTGAAATGCTTATCGGCACCTATTTTTGAAATGCCTATCGGAAACTACATCTGAAATGCCTATCAGCACCTATATTTGAAATGCCTATCGGCAACCATATCTAAAATGCCTATCGACACCTATATTTAAAATACCTATCGGCTTCTATATCTGAAATGCCTATCGGCACCTATTTTTAAAATGCTTATCGGCAACTATATCAAAAATGCCTATCGGCACCTATGTCTGAAATGCCTATCGGCGCCAATTTTTGAAATGCCTATCGGAAAATACATCTGAAATGCCTATCAGCACCTATATTTGAAATGCCTTTCGGCAACCATATCTGGAATGCTTATCGGCACCTATATTTGAAATGCCTATCGGCTTCTATATCTGAAATGCCTTTTGGCACCTACTTTTAAAATGCCAATCGGCAACTATATCTGAAATGCCTATCGGTACCTATATCTGAAATGCCTTTCGGCACCTATATCTGAAATGCCTATCGGCGCCTATTTTTGAAAACCCTATCGAAAAATACATCTGAAATGCCTATCAGCACCTATATTTGAAATGCCTATCGGCAACCATATCTGGAATGCCTATCGGCACCTATATTTGAAATGCCTATCGGCTTCTATATCTGAAATCCCTATCGGCACCTATTTTAAAAATGCCAATCGGCAACTATATCTGAAATGCCTATCGGCACCAATATTTGAAATGCCTATCGGCAACCATATCTAAAATGCCTATCGACACCTATATTTAAAATACCTATCGGCTTCTATATCTGAAATGCCTATCGGCACCTATTTTTAAAATGCTTATCGGCAACTATATCTGAAATGCCTATCGGCACCTATGTCTGAAATGCCTATCGGCGCCAATTTTTGAAATGCCTATCGGAAAATACATCTGAAATGCCTATCAGCACCTATATTTGAAATGCCTTTCGGCAACCATATCTGGAATGCTTATCGGCACCTATATTTGAAATGCCTATCGGCTTCTATATCTGAAATGCCTATCGGCACCTACTTTTAAAATGCCAATCTACAACTATATCTGAAATGCCTATCGGTACCTATATCTGAAATGCCTTTGGGCACCTATATCTGAAATGCCTATCGGCGCCTATTTTTGAAAACCCTATCGAAAAATACATCTGAAATGCCTATCAGCACCTATATTTGAAATGCCTATCGGCAACCATATCTGGAATGCCTATCGGCACCTATATTTGAAATGCCTATCGGCTTCTATATCTGAAATCCCTATCGGCACCTATTTTAAAAATGCCAATCGGCAACTATATCTGAAATGCCTATCGGCACCTATTTCTGAAATGCCTATCGGCACCAATATTTGAAATGCCTATCGGCAACCATATCTGAAATGCCTATCGACACCTATATTTGAAATACCTATCGGCTTCTATATCTGTAATGCCTATCGGCACCTATTTTAATGTGCCAATCGGCAACTATATCTGAAATGCCTATCGGCACCTATATCTGAAATGCCTATCGGCACCAATTTTTGAAATGCCTATCGGAAACTACATCTGAAATGCCTATCAGCACCTATATTTGAAATGCCTATCGGCAACCATATTTGGAATGCCTATCGGCACCTATATTTGAAATGCCTATCGGCTTCTATATCTGAAATGCATATCGGCACCTATTTTTAAAATGCCAATCGGCAACTATATCTGAAATGCCTATCGGCACCTATATCTGAAATGCCTATCGGCACCTATTTTTGAAATGCCTATCGGAAACTACATCTGAAATGCTTATCAGCACATATATTTGAAATGCCTATCGGCACCTACATCTGAAATGCCTTTCGGCATTTATATCTGAAATGCCTATCGACACCTATATTTGTAATGCCTAACGGCACCTATATTTTAAATGCCTATCGGCAACTATATCTGATATGCCTATCGGCACCTATATCTGAAATGCCTATCGCCACCTATTTTTGAAATGCCTATCGGAAACTACATCTAAAATGCCTATCGGCACCTATTTTTAAAATGCCAATCGGAAACTATATCTGAAATGCCTATCGGCACCTATATCTGAAATGCCTATCGGCACCTATTTTTGAAATGCATATCGGAAACTACATCTGAAATGCCTATCAGCACCTATATTTGAAATGCCTATCGGCAACCATATCTGAAATGCCTATCGACACCTATATTTGAAATACCTATCGGCTTCGATGTCTGATATGCCTATCGGCACCTATATCTGAAATGCCTATCGGCACCTATTTTTGAAATGCCTATCGGAAACTACATCTAAAATGCCTATCGGCACCTATTTTTAAAATGCCAATCGGAAACTATATCTGAAATGCCTATCGGCACCTATATCTGAAATGCCTATCGGCACCTATTTTTGAAATGCATATCGGAAACTACATCTGAAATGCCTATCAGCACCTATATTTGAAATGCCTATCGGCAACCATATCTGAAATGCCTATCGACACCTATATTTGAAATACCTATCGGCTTCGATATCTGAAATGCCTATCGGCACTTATTTTTGAAATGCCTATCGGAAAATACATCTAAAATGCCTATCGGCACCTATTTTTAAAATGCCAATCGGCAACTATATCTGAAATGCCTATCGGCACCTATATCTGAAATGATTATCGGCACCTATTTTTGAAATGCCTTTCGGAAACTACATCTGAAATGCCTATCTGCTCCTATATTTGAAATGCCTATCGGCAACCATATCTGGAATGCCTATCGGCACCTATATTTGAAATGCCTATCGGCTTCTATATCTGAAATGCCTATCGGCACTTATTTGTAAAATGCCAATCGGCAACTATATCTGAAATGCCTATCGGCACCTATTTTTAAAATGCCTATCGGAAACTACATCTGAAATGCCTATCAGCACCTATATTTGAAATGCCTATCGGCAACACATTTCTGAAATGCCTATCGACACCTATATTTGAAATACCTATCGGCTTCTATATCTGAAATGCCTATCGGCACCTATTTTTAAAATGCCAATCGCCAACTATATCTGAAATGCCTATCGGCACCTATATCTGAAATGCTTATCGGCACCTATTTTTGAAATGCCTGTCGGAAACTACATCTGAAATGCCTATCAGCACCTTTATTTGAAATGCCTATCGGCAACCATATCTGGAATGCCTATCGGCACCTATATTTGAAATGCCTATCGGCTTCTATATCTGAAATGCCTATCGGCACCTATTTTTTTTAATGCCAATCGGCAACTATATCTGTAATGCCTATCGGCACCTATATCTGAAATGCCTATCGGCACCTATTTTTGAAATGCCTATCGGAAACTACATCTGAAATGCCTATCAGCACCAATATTTGAAATGCCTCTCGGCAACCATATCTGAAATGCCTATCGACAAATATATTTGAAATACCTAACGGCTTCTATATCTGAAAAGCCTATCGGCACCAATTTTTAAAATGCCAATTGGCAACTATATCTGAAATGCCTATCGGCACCTATATCTGAAATGCCTATCGGCACCTATTTTTGAAATGCCTATCGGAAACTACATCTGAAATGCCTATCAGCACCAATATTTGAAATGCCTCTCGGCAACCATATCTGGAATGCCTATCGGCACCTATATTTGAAATGCCTATCGGCTTCTATATCTGAAATGCCTATCGGCACTTATTTTTAAAATGCCAATCGGCAACTATATCTGAAATGCCTATCGGCACCTATTTTTAAAATGCCTATCGGAAACTACATCTGAAATGCCTATCAGCACCTATATTTGAAATGCCTATCGGCAACACATTTCTGAAATGCCTATCGACACCTATATTTGAAATACCTATCGGCTTCTATATCTGAAATGCCTATCGGCACCTATTTTTAAAATGCCAATCGCCAACTATATCTGAAATGCCTATCGGCACCTATATCTGAAATGCCTATCGGCACCTATTTTTGAAATGCCTGTCGGAAACTACATCTGAAATGCCTATCAGCACCTTTATTTGAAATGCCTATCGGCAACCATATCTGGAATGCCTATCGGCACCTATATTTGAAATGCCTATCGGCTTCTATATCTGAAATGCCTATCGGCACCTATTTTTTTTAATGCCAATCGGCAACTATATCTGTAATGCCTATCGGCACCTATATCTAAAATGATTATCGGCACCTATTTTTGAAATGCCTTTCGGAAACTACATCTGAAATGCCTATCTGCTCCTATATTTGAAATGCCTATCGGCAACCATATCTGAAATGCCTATCGACAAATATATTTGAAATACCTATCGGCTTCTATATCTGAAATGCCTATCGGCACCTATTTTTAAAATGCCAATCGCCAACTATATCTGAAATGCCTATCGGCACCTATATCTGAAATGCCTATCGGCACCTATTTTTGAAATGCCTGTCGGAAACTACATCTGAAATGCCTATCAGCACCTTTATTTGAAATGCCTATCGGCAACCATATCTGGAATGCCTATCGGCACCTATATTTGAAATGCCTATCGGCTTCTATATCTGAAATGCCTATCGGCACCTATTTTTTTTAATGCCAATCGGCAACTATATCTGTAATGCCTATCGGCACCTAAATCTGAAATGCCTATCGGCACCTATTTTTGAAATGCCTATCGGAAACTACATCTGAAATGCCTATAGGCACCAATATTTGAAATGCCTCTCGGCAACCATATCTGAAATGCCTATCGACAAATATATTTGAAATACCTATCGGCTTCTATATCTGAAAAGCCTATCGGCACCTATTCACTAAATGCCAATTGGCAACTATATCTGAAATGCCTATCGGCACCTATATCTGAAATGCCTATCGGTACCTATTTTTGAAATGCCTATCGGAAACTACATCTGAAATGCCTATCAGGACTTATATTTGAAATGCCTATCGGCAACCAAATCTGGAATGCCTATCGGCACCTATATTTGAAATGCCTATCGGCTTCTATATCTGAAATGCCTATCGGCACCTATATCTGAAATGCCTATCGGCACCTATTTTGGAAATGCCTATCGGAAACTACATCTGAAATTCTTATCAGCACCTATATTTGAAATGCCTATCGGCAACCACATCACAAATGCCTATCGGCACCTACATCTGAAATGCCTTTCGGCATTTATATCTGAAATGCCTATCGACACCTATATTTGTAAGCCTAACGGCACCTATATTTTTAAATGCCTATCGGCAACTATATCTGATATGCCTATCGGCACCTATATCTGAAATGCCTATCGGCACCTATTTTTGAAATGTCTATCAGAAACTACATCTGAAATGCCTATCAGCAACTATATTTGAAATGCCTATCGGCAACCATATCTGGAATGCCTATCGGCACCTATATTTGAAATGCCTATCGGCTTCTATATCTGAAATGCCTATCGGCACCTATTTTAAAATGCCAATCGGCAACTATATCTGAAATGCCTATCGGCACATATATCTGAAATGCTTATCGGCACCTATTTTTGAAATGCCTATCGCAAACACATCTGAAATGCCTATCGACACCTATATTTGAAATACCTATCGGCTTCTATATCTGAAATGCCTATCGGTACCTATTTTTAAAATGCTAATCGGTAACTATATCTGAAATGCCTATCGGCACCAATATCTGAAATG
>JAVRKA010000667.1:0-68366 GCA_034508555.1 Venustoraphidia nigricollis
TTTTTACTGTTTCTCTATCTAGATTAAGCGAAATGTCTGTAGCGATAATGACGCAGTTTCACTTCCTGCTATATTCTATCCTCCTTGGTCAGCTGATTTTTTTTTCTTTAGCTGTCATTATATATAAATTGGAACATTTGTACATATCTTGGCTCCTTCTGAGTATTGGATACTCACTGTTTTTAACACGCTTTTATTAGCTTCACCTGTATGTTTGTTTGTTTGTAAAGGAATCTTTGACCGTTAAATTCACCCACTTCAGAACGTCAGATTAAACTGAAACAATGCACACATATCAGGAACAGTAATTTTTTAAGTTTGTCCCATTATCCTGACCAGAACCTTAAGGATAAAAAAACTTGAAAAATTACAGCAAGCAAGCTAACACGCTGTACAGTGATGTACGTTACGTTGCACACCCCATAGTCAAATGCAACATTGTTTGTTAGTCTTATAATTAAAATTAGAGTTTAAAAACACTTAAACAATACTTTTTTTGTGAACTAAAAAATGCAAAATAATTTAACAGCAAAATTAGCTTTACTGTAAAAAGCATGGGGTGCTATCTACTTAAATTTTCATAATAGCTCTACGTTTACAGTAAATGAAAAATTTATTACCGATATTAAGCACTCCACGCTTTTTACAGTAAAGCTAATTTTGAAATTATTTTGCATTTTTTAGTTTTAAATGATTTTTTTAATTATTGTTGAAGAAATAAAATCAAACATTAAGTTGTTTTCTAATGAAGTATTTAAACGTCTGCTGGCAAGGTAAACACTGTTTTGGTTGATTGAAGTTGGTGTAACTGTATGTGCGTCATTCAATTGTCATTCAAATCTCTCTTCGGATGTGTTTTTTGCTGGAAATAGCGGAGTGAATTTAGAGTGTTTATTTAAAAACAAACTACTATGTTAAATGAAAAAGTAAACGACTTTTTATGTTGAACATAGAAGATTTTGTTAAATTTCGTTACGCATTTTCGCGTAACTTTTATGTAGAGGAAATGTGTCGTTAAAATCAATAAAAAGCCCGGTTTTTAACCACGGTGCTAATAAACATACTACCTTCCTCTATTTGTTAAATCTATCAAAAAATCTGAATATTCGTACAGTTCTTAGAAATTCGATAACACAATGTATATGTTTCTTTTTACTACAGATCGATTTCCATTGACAAATTCCAATTTTTTTTAACAAATAGTATATTAACACCACAAGAGCAGAAAGTTGAATTTCCTGCACTGCGCCACATGATGCTCGAGGCGCAGTAGAGGGCATCATTTGTCGCGCAGTGCAGGACTTTCGGCTTTCTGTTCTTGAGGTGTATACTATTTTTCTTCATACCATGCCGAAAGTACGCACTTTCACCAATATATAAAAAAAACTACTTTGAAGTGATAAATTGTTGAGGTTATATACGTAATGACACATGCATCTCATAATGTCAGTATAACAGCAAATAGCTACTTACAGGCGTAAACATAGACATCTATGGGCCAACATGTGACTTGACAAAGTCGCTAGTCTCTCTCACGTATCAGTGCGCATGACAATACAGACGATATGAATGTAATTGCAGTTTGTCACAACAACAAATCAGAAATGTCATACTTTCTGATCTAAAATCGAATCAAAAAGTATGTACTTCCGGTATAGTATAAAGAAAATTTGTTTGCAAACCGTAGTCTGAATAAATTAGACATTGATAAATGTAAAACTATTTGAACAATTCTTTTAATCTGCAATTTATATTTAGAAAAAAAGACCACGAATCTGTTGTATTATGTTTTTAGAATATCCTATAGTGTTTTAATTGGTGTCAACAACATTTTTCTATAAAGTAGGCTAATATTCTTGGCATTTTAAAGTAAAAAAGATACTTTTTACCAAAACAACGCAGAAAAGAATAAAATTAACAAGGTGACACTTTCTATTTGTGTTGCTTAAGAATCTGTGTTTCTGTATCTCACAGAATTAGCATTGTTTTAATTAATATTCAAATTTAAAGTACAAACCAGCTTTTTTATCGAAATTTTTTTCATATATTTATCAAAGATTTTTAGAAAAACTTTTGTATCTCTTTTAAATTAGAAGCAATTTTTGGAAAACTTAAAAACTATAATTCAAAATTGCGTTCAGCAGCGTCTGTTTCTATAAACACTTAAAATTTTTAAATAGATTTTTTTTAAATTTTATCTCGTATTTTTTCCAAAACAAAAGCTAAATTATTTTTTCTTTGCTCTTTTTAAAGTTCCTGTCAAAAATTCAAGCTTCTAATTGCGATAAAACGATAAAAATAAAAATCTTACGAAATTAATTTCTTTGAAGCTACGAACGTTATTTCAAAAAAAGGTACAGATATGCGCGTGGGAGCGTCTTTTTTTTCAAACTTTTCAGGCTTATAACTTCTGAGAAATTTTAAATTGTGTCGCAGACAAACTGATGTATTTTTTTTAATCTACCCATGTTTGCAAAAAAATAATGAAAACTTCTTCAGCAGAAGTATATATGATAAAATATAAAATTCATTATTTCTCGTTTCGGTACCGATGAGCTCCGCCTTCAAAATCCATCCCACCGTAAAGAATTCCTTTCTCAGAAATTTTTTTATCATAATTTATTACCTACTTTTTTTAATTAATCATTTTTTAGGTTTTAAAAGATGTCAGAATTAGCATCGGTTGTAACAAGATTTATTTTTAAAGCAAATTTTACGACTTTTTAGTGTATTTGCCATATGGCAACATACACTATTGGCGTCGGTTGGATGGCGGGACCTAGGGGTCGGACCAAAATTTCTCGACGTTTCATAACCTCCTAAACACATTGGCACCATTTTTAAAAATGTTTATATATATATGTATATATATATATATATATATATATATATATATATATATATATATATATATATATATATATATATATATGTGTGTACGCGCAATAACTTTCGAAAGAGTTAATTGATTTCAACGAAATTTGGACCACGTGTTGAAATCCATCACCGCAAGAAGCCTATTTAAAATGGGCCTAATCGGGCTATTTTAAGGGTAGTTTTTAGGGGTTGAAAAATGTTTTTGGGCCCCAAAATACCGAAAAAATTCTCCGAATCGTTTCAAAATTGAAATTTAACCCTTTGGTAGTAATTAAAAAGTGTCCCCAAAATTTTAATAAAATCGGCCCGACAGGACCGGATTTACAAATTTTATGAAAACACTAGTTTGCAGATAGTGACTTATTTATTGAAGGGTGTATATAATTCAATGTAGACGTTAGATTGATAATAATATTACAATTAAGAAAAAAAATGTTATTTTAAGGGGTGTATTAAGGGGTTAAATTTTTTATTTTGCCCAAAAACAAACTTAATTTCACATAATAAAAGTATAAAACCACACGGCCCTATACAAGCAAATACACTATATTGTCGCCAGGGTTTTGGCACTGCGACCCGGGTTTTTTTTCATTTATATTTAGATTGTACTTTTTATAGTATAATTTAAACAAAATCACACAGACTTTCTAGTCGTTTAAATCGTATAATTTTGTTAACAAAACAACATCAGTGACAATTGAGTGTTAGGCAAGACATAATTGTGTCAGTCAGTAGCGTAGCAGTCATTTTTTAATTAAATGAATTGTTTCTTGCACGTACAAAAATAAAAAAGGCATGGTTAAACATTTCGTTGATGTTCCAATTAGCCCTGTAAACACCCATTGATCTGTCAGCAGTATAAATAAAAGTAGATAAGTTATAAACTTTCAGATACTTTTATTATATTCCTGTATGGAAATGTACCTTTCTTGATTTGTGACGTCAGCAGTGAAAACGATTTTTAGCGAGCAGGGCAGATATAAATATTTCCAGATTTATTTTTGAACTTATTTGAAATTACAACACAATTGTTAGGTGTGATTTTTCTCAGAACTTCGTGTCTCATACATCACAAAAATAAATCATAAAAATTCTTGGAATTAACACGTGATCATGGTAACAATCAGTCTGTCTTTTGTCTACTAATGTAAAAGTACTTTTCTTTATTTTTTAAACAAAGCCTCTATTATTTAAAAAAAAGTGCGTGTAACCTTTACACGTAAGTGAAATAAAACCTTTTTTTTATCGCTGTCACTTTTTGGGATATATTCACTTGCAAACTGAAAATTAACAATAACATTTTATGAGCACATATGGATAGGAGTTGTAATATAAGGTTAGAATGTTTTGGGCTAGCTGCACGTTATTCATGTAAATAATGCATAAGCGTATAGCCAGTTATACTTGCGCAGTGTGTATTTTTGTGTATCCTAAAACATATTTTACAGTAATTGCTGCTTTTTTGAACGGATGTTCTTTCGACTTTCATCTATATAAACTAATTTAATTATGTAACATTTTGCACGTGACAAAATGAATTGTCGGTTAGCTAGAAAATTTACATCTTTGCGGCCCAACCATCGACTAAAAGCTTCAACAGTTATCTTATAAAATTTCTAACTTACCAATATGTCGATTTTCCTTTGCATAAACAGAACATTACTTCCGTGGTAAAAAGTTACTTCCGGTAGAAAAGATCTGAGGTACCTCTGATATTGTGCCTAAAGAAGTTTTACTTCAAAAATTAAAACAAAAACGTCCTATGTACCTGCATTATATTTATCAGAAAAATTAGGGAAACGTTTATGAAATACTTTCAGTTTTTATTATACAATTTGTAGACCTTAGAAATGTATTAATTATTTTAATTCGTACGACGTGCCAGTGTAGTAGAACTTCTTTGTAGCGCAGTTTAATTGAAGTGTAAGTTGTAATTCTTTATTTTTTGTGACGACCTTATAAGAATGCATACAATCGGTGTTGGTTACAAAGAACAATAAAATTTAAAGAATCACATTCTCATTATTATGTTTGGTAAAGTTAAATGCGGATGCAATGATATAATTATCGAAAATTGCACTTGTTATAAACCGACGGGGATCTTTTGTTGGTTTGTTCTCACAGATATGTCACAGATATTTGAGTGCAAGTGGCGCTTCATGCGTTGTTTCACCGAAATAATTATTTTAACTAGTCTTTACCCGCGACTTCGCTTGCATAATTTCCGTTTTTTGGCTACTCCTCAGCCCGCTTTATTAGAAGCTTGGTGACCACAGATATCATTATTGTACACTAAATTTAAATAGGAATCTATTGAAAAAAAAAACTTTTAATTCTATCTATATATTACGGCTACTACAATAACCAGAAGACAGACACAAGCAGCGTTGCCAGACGTCCCGATTTTTAAATCAAAATTACATGTCCCGCGCGGGACAGGCTCAGTCCCGCTTTTCGGGGATAACTCGACCGTGCGTAAATAATTATTCTCTTATTGTAAGTTGCAATTTGTAACACTTACGAAGAGGAAACGATAAGAAGAGATAGAGAGATTGTAGACTATAGACGCTCGACATCTAAGATCATTAGCGTACGACGATACGAAGATTGGGTACATTTCAACAATATTACAATCCAAAAAAGAATGTTTTGCAATCCGGATTTCTAATCTATTCGAGATACCAAAAAGAAAATCGCTCGTTATTACAATGTCACAATTCGTCATGTAATAATGCATTACAAACTGGATACATAAACTATTATTTTAGTATACACAATTAAGTTAGCAGGTAAGTGGACCAATGATGTAAATCAATAAACCGCAATTATTAATTTAGCGACGTTTCGGTCATTTGTTTGACTTCATCAGGCATCTATAAAGTACAGCACATGTTAAAATTAAGTACACAATCAAATATATAAATGTTCACAAACTCAGCATATTTACCTTAATACACGGTATATAAATATGCTGTGTTTGTAAACATTTGTATATTTGGTTGTGTACTTAATTTTATCATGTGCTGTACTTTATAGATGCCTGATGAAGATCAAATAAATGACCGAAACGTCGCTAAATTAATAATTGGTTTATTGATTTACATCATTGGTCCACTTACCTGCTAACTTTATTGTGTATGTTTGAAAAAATATGGACGCAACAATTTCCAATATTATTTTAGTATTGAAAGATAAAAAGTAATGTGATTAAATGATGGATTACATCAAATTTAAAAGAATGTATTGTACTTATGTAAGTATTTATTGCACTTTTTTGTGTTCTGTCATGTTTGGTGGAACGCAGTGCTGTTTATAAACAAGCTGTCATTAAAAACTACTTCTGAGAAGAAAACACGACATATTTTCATGTTGCGTTGGTCGACATCAAATTATATAATGGAGATTGTTTTTTTTTTTTGTGTGCACAGCAAGAAAAAAATGGCACATCAGCAGTTTCTGAAAATAAGAAAGATTTTTGTAAGCGCTTTATATTTCAGGCTGTTAATAAAGGTAATTGAATTTCTTTTCTTTCAAAAAGAAAATAAGTAGTCTTTGTGTTGTAAATTGACACGTCTTTATATTTGAGTCTTTCTGAGAATAAAAGACGTGATTTTTATAATAATTTAAAATAAATTCCAAACGAATATTGTAAGTTAAGATGGGAAGAATATTTTTTTCGTATCATATTTTTTTTTTAATTAACCAGGTGTTTAAAATTATTGACTTCTATAGTTTAATAAAAAAAATAGAGTTTAAAAAACTAAAACAACACGCTTTTATGACAAATGCAAAATAATTTGACAACAAAATTAGCTTTACTTTAAAAAACGTGGAGTGCTTAATATCGGTAATACATTTATTTATTATTTATTTATAGAGCTATTATAAAAATTTAAGTAGATATTTTTTTACAGGAATGCTAATTTTGTTGTCAAATTATTTTGCATTTTTTAGTTTATAAAAGTGTAGTCTTTTAATTCTTTCTAATGTTAATTATAAGACTAAAAAAGAATATTGAATTTAACATGGGGTAAGCAACGCAACGTACGTCGCTGTACAGCGTGTTAGATTGCTGTAATTTTTCAAGTTTTTTTTTTTATCCTGAAGGTCCTGATCAGGATAATAGGACAAACTTATTAAATTGGTGTATTGTCATCGGTCTTTGATAAGTGTGCAAAATTTCAGTTTAATCTGACGTTTTGAAATGGGTGAATTTCACATTCAAAGATTCCTTCACAAACATTTGCCAAACATACAGGTGAAGCTACAAAAAGCGTGTTAAAACTAGTTTTGTTATCATTAATTATTAAAATTGAACTTTAAAGCATTTGAAAATTTTTGAATTGCTATTTACACTATCAATTAATACATGTTCAGCTACGTAAAAATGTTTTTTACAGACATAACCTCACTTGTTTATAGACTGGGCCGAGTACTATGAGAGAACTACTTATTTAGAATCGTTCTGTAGTAGCTTTACTACTTAGAAACACTTGTGTAAAGGGTCTTTGTTTATAACAATTACTGACCCACTGCATTTTTACCTGCATTAAGACCGTATTCGATGGCGAAGTATCTTTAAAAGCTAGTTTGTAATTTTCAAAACACAATTTAAATTGTTCGGTAAAGGTTTTTTAATGGCGGTCGTGTTGGCATCTTTCTCGCTCGGTCATTACGTCCATCATTAGTTCCCTGTACTACCGGCACAGTACAATCAAGCGAGACCACCGATACCCTAGTTTTTATACGTATGTCAAAGGAATTTCTATTCTCTACGTCATAATTTTGATTAGACATTGTAAAATAATAATATTATATGCTTGCTATCTATAAGTAAACAAAATATAAATAATTAACCTCAAAATTGGACTGAAAACAATAACTTCCCGATTTTTCGAAAATTTTTAATTTTCTTAGCAGAAAATTAAAAAATAAAAACGAAAACTAAAGTCATAAGCTCACATAACAAGTTTAACTTCTTTAGTTTTTACTATTATTATTGCGGCGAAATTATTACACATTTTAAGAGGCCACTTTGATGTTTATGTCAAATGAAAATTTCTCACATGGAAGGATCGTCATATTCATACCATAGTTTTATTTACATTCTATAATCTACAGAAAAACATTTTTAATATGAATTGTCTGTAGTATATCAACATCATAACCTCACATTATGTGACGTTTCAACATATACTTGTATTTAAAAAATGTTTAACCCAAAAGTTGTTCTGATATCTGAGAATATGATATTTAATATTTTCCTTTCCGAATTTACATGAAACATATGAATTCCTACCGTTTGTACGTCAAATTACAGAAATTATTTTGTACTTCAGTTGTTAGTAGTTTTAAACGTCAGATTCAAGCCGTTCATCCTTGTCTTACTATTTCGCGAATCACAATGCAACACACTATAAACTTCTGTCCTGGTCAGTTTCATGTAATTTAGGGAACAAACTAACTTCCCCTTAATTTGTTTCATTCTAGTTCCCCTCGATTTCATACTTTTTTCAAACAGATACGTTGCTAAAGAAGTTAAATTAAAAAAAAAAATAGGCACGAAACAATAGATAAAACAAACAAGAGAAGATACGGTGTGTTCTTATATCGGGTAATTACGTTTACCGAATGTACATTATTGTGTAAGTAGTCATTACCCCGCCTTATTAATTTACATGATTGAGCGTTGATTAGCTAAAAAATATATCCAAAAATCTTTTTTTGTGAAATTTCAACCAAATTGTTAGATTGTAAATATAATTTAGAAACTGACAATTGTAGAGATAAGGACGGCCAAAATTTAACAGCCTATACTTGGAAAATGTGTAATTCCGCCACTGCCTCCGGAGCTCGGATTTTATTCTCTATGATACCACTTAGAGGTCAAACTGCTCCTAAGCCGTGTCAAGAGCTCAATAATGCAATGTTATCAAGAAGGCCGCGCTTTATATTATAATAATTTATAAGATGGCGGCGTAGCACGTAAAAGAAATGTATAATATTACGATCTTTAATATGGTTTCCGAATAAAAAACGCAACTGAAGAATGTGAATTAACAGCTTTTTTATAGCGACATCAAATAACGAAGCCACCAACTCTCCTCTGTACGTCGTATACAAGCTGTGATATAAAAAAAAAACATTTTAAATCCTTATTTGCACACAAAATAAAACAGCGGGTTTGAAAACCTGATAAATATTACGTTACTACATAAAACAGCGTTTGATTGCGTTTGAAATGGTTTTAGAAATAGCTTTTCATTGAGCTGCTTGTGTTATTTAACGTTTGATGTTTAAAAAATGGTGCGGGCACTTATGTACGCGGGGCAGAAGTTATACTTCTTTGGCGTGGTCGCGATAATTGATATTCACATTTTCGTTAAAGATGTACGTTGATAAAATAAAATAGGATTTCTAGGGAGATGATAAATATAGTTAAAAGTTAATCTGTTCACCTCGAGTAGTACTTATTTACTTTGGATAATAGGTGGACATTGTAGTAAAGAAATGAGATATGTCATCTATGAATACAAAGTAACACTATGCTGCATCGAAGAGTCAGCTTTATTGACGATTTCAACCTTGCCGATACACGTAGTGCATTCATATTAAATTAACAACTAACTTCATGGTGTCTCATTTTCGTTGCATGCTGCGTACGAAGTTCCGTATCAAGGAAAATTTAATCCTCCAATGTGCCAAAATAAGTATAGCTTCAAAAACGATCCTCAACGTATAATACGCGCCACGGTTCTAAAACGTTCTGAAGTTACATGCAAATGCAGGCTTGCGCAGGTACAGACGGTTGAAAAACTACTATTATTTTTAATTTTTTAATACTTCTTTAATCTAAAGGTCTAATTCCTTGCATAAAGTCATCCAAAAAATTATTTTTCGTGCTTGTCTATGCAAAACTGTATTAGGCATCTTGATCAATTAACAATCAAAGAAACAACTTAATAATAGCTTACTGAAGTGTACTTTATAGCAGGACAGCGACAAGTGACACGACAACCAGCGATAACCAATCACCGACGAGCGCACGTTCTATGCCGGTAACTGTGAAGTGGTAGGAGTCTTTCTTTCCCACAAAACAACCAGGACGGCTCTAAAATATGCATTTGCGACGCTGTTTGTGACTAACTTCAGAACCTCTTAGAACCGTGGCGAGTATTATAATTTAGAATACTAAATCACAAAATTCGATTGATACGTTCATCAATACTTACATAAGGAGCTAGAAACCGGTAGGTCGTACCTTGATAATTCACGATCAAAAGTATTCTTAACATTTTATTCATATTACATTACACCCTGTATATTTTCATACACATAGTTGTTATAGTTTCTGTACGATGTGTACTCTGGAGTATTAGCTTTTGTTCTGACAGTTTTTTATATAAAACAATTGTTTTTTTTAGACTGTTTACTCTAACAATTAACTATTTGTTTATTCAAGCGAGCATTTTTCGTTGACGTCTTCTATTTTAAATTATACAATGTGGAATTTAGTATAAATCTCCGCTCGCAACAATCTCTTAAATCCAATCCTCACTACTGAAATTGTTAAAAAACATATTGGAATGTTTCTTTTTTTTATTTTCGAGTTTCTAGTGATGATCGGAGTCAAGAAAGTCGTGGTAATGACTAAATCAAGATTTCGACGGATTTGGAAGTTTCGTACTTCCAATATACCGAAAAAAGCGAGTTTTGAATGCCTGTTCTTATGCCATGACATTTTTATATCACAAAAATAATTTGCATTTCTTAAGGCTGTCGGAACGCTTCGAATTTAAGCCAAAAATAGAGCTTCGGCTGTCAACTGATTGTAGACAACATTCTGCAAAAATTCTTTCTCTGTAAGGAAGACAAAGGACAAATCTAGATCTCTAATGGACTACTTTTGTAATTTATGTACGATTTACTAGAAAAAAGTTGGCATTAATTGTGCCAAAAAAACACACGTTTTCAATGACACACTACGACCTTATTCGTACTTATTTCACAAAACTGTTCCATCACAAACCTAAAGTGACTCTTCCTTTTTCGGAGAAGTTTTTTAAGTCTTCAAAATATTTCCAAAAATTTGAGTAATCAATTGACAGCGCCACCCTTGCAATAGCATCTTTTAGCCTCGTAGTTGGCACCAGCCAAAAATTGAAACGTGCGGATGATTTGAGCGAGACAGAGCTAAAGAAGGTCCACCCACAATATGTCTTTTGCCTACCTCGCCTCTTACCGCTGGAAACAGCACAAACTGTGAAAGTGATCCAATACTGTTAATTTTAATTTTTGATAAAAAACAGTATCACGGGTAATTGGAATAATGAAAATAAATCAATTTAAACACTCATTAATTGCAACGTTTCGACTTTTCTTTACGTTGCAATCAATGAGTGTTTAAATTGATTTATTTTCATTATTCCAATTGCCCGTGATACTGTTTTCTATTATAACATATATGTATCTGGAATTGAACTTTACAGTTTAATTTTTGACTACGCCTCTGATATCCATGTCTTCAATTCATCATTTAATAATAATTTACGTTAGCTTTGAAAATATCTTCCTACGTTTTATACTTTTAAATTTAGTGACATGGTACAATGCTTCTTCAAATGTTTTGTGAACAAGTTTCAACCATTTTGGTTTGGTAATTTATTATTGTAAATTGAAAGCTCCTTCATCCAAATATAACAACACTGTTATTACTAGTTCTTTTCATATTATATATAAGTATATAATAATAATTCGTTTCAACTTTTGAATTTCTGCCCACATTCTGAGTTGACTAGATGCAACTGTCCTTCAAGTAGGTACTTTAACTTTGTCATGAAGAGAAACCATCAACTTGGGTTGTCATTATGCCTGTGTAGGCAAACATATAATTTATAATACCCTCTACATTTATATACAGGCTGCTCCAGATCTAATGATCCAATTACTGTCCCTATTTGCCCGTATAGCTCAGAAATATATTCTGCGGAATTTTCGTAATCCATTTTGTCGTATGTAAATGAAAACCAAAATTAGTTTTTTAGGGTATCGTACCTTAAAAGGAAATAAGGAGTCTTTATAGGATCTCTTCTTTGTCCGTCTGTATGTCAAGACCCTTTTTCTCAGGAACGCGTGGAGGTATCAAGTTGAAATTAATATCAAATACTCAGGTCTAGAGTTCCTTCGAGCTGTGAAAAAATCCACCTTCAAAGTCAGCGCGCTCGAAAGATATGGGCATTTATGCCCTATATATTGACACGCGCAAGGAAATCAAAACCTATGGGGTACTTCCCGTTGACCTAGAATCATGAAATTTGGCAAGAAGCAATGTCTTATGGCACAGTAAAGGAAAAAATTTGAAAACCGTAAATTTGTTGTTACATCACAAAAAAAATTTTTTTTTATAAACGTAAAAATAATGCATACTAGCGACATCAAACGGAATCTCTTAAAAGCTATTAGTTCAGGTATTTCTGCGCCTTAGTGTATATTACTATGGACGCTATAACAACAAATAATAAAAATAAAATAAAGTTAATAAATATTGTACGGTGGTACGGAATCCTTCGCGTGCGAGCCCGATTGGCACTTGGCCAGTTTTTTTTATTTAAAGTACCGAGTTAAATCAGAATTATTATACAAATTAAAAAAAAAGTTGTTTGGATCCTACGTTAGTTGGTTTGAAAAAAACACTGTATCCCTTAAATTATATTTGAGAAAAAATATTAATATAATCAAATATAATCTAAACAATTTTTTTTAGTATCAAGAATAATTTTGGTAAAAGATTACATAATAATTGGTCTCTATGCTGCGCTTGAAATGCTGAGAGTACCTGCTGTATGTAATTTGACAGCTTCTACTGCGTTCACAAGCCCAATAGACCCTTATGGTCGGAGTTATAGAGCGTTTGTATTCTAAATTATAGTGACTAGTCGATCCTTACAAGGTCATTATTGAAATCTGACCTGTCCTGTACCGTGATTCCGCTGATATCGCTAGTACATAGGTTGTTTCTTTATCTCGATGACGTCACGCTCGATGTAATATGCACGATGTACGGTAGTCGAGAATCGTTAGTCAGGAGCACTCAACTGTGAAATCAGGTCTACTGCGCATTGTTATATTATTGTCACATCGTTATAGGCCGTGTACATAACCTATAACTTTTTCAACAGCATAATGTTTTATAAGAAAATCAAAAAAATACTCGAATGAAGTAAAATTCGAAATATCTATATATAGTATACATTCGGTTAAGTGAGCTAAGAATACGACAAAAGCTGACACTATTATTTAAAATTAAACATAAGTAGGTACTATAAGATTTAAAAATTGAAGATAAATACGACTGGATAAGTTTGGATAAAATCCGTGGCATAGGATCAATAAAACACAGTACTAAAGTTAAAATTGCATTCTCACTAACATTTCGGTGTGCTTTACACCATTTTCAGAGTTCGAATGCTGTAAATACGACTAGCTTTAAAAATATGAAACCCAAAATTTTATTTTTTCAAGTGGAGGCTAAAAATTGCGTCGAATAGAATTTTAATATTGTGCTTGTATATTTTACGAGCGAAACCCGAAACAAAATCGAAATCGGCAATGTAGGATATTAAGATAGCCTTTTATGACTTGATAATCGTTCAATCGATTACAAATTGGTTTTCGTGGTTCCATAAAACGACTGAAAGTGATTTATAGGTTATGCATTTATAATAACATTATAAAGAAATAAAGTTTAGATGTAGCAGGTAATTTCCGAAACTATTCATCCGATTTCAATTTTTTTTTTTGCCAATATTTAGACTGGATCTTCAGGATGGACATAGACTATGTATTATCGCGTTAAAATAAAAGGTGGAGACCAAGTTTGCAGCGTAAGTCGACGAAAAAAATGTTACAATCGAGCGGCTCGTAGCCTCGCAAAACAAGATTGTAAAACGATGGAGCCGAAAACTCCACTACTGTTGTTGCTGTCAAGCGAGTTATAAAATATTGTTTATCTTAATCGTGGGTGGGGTCGCGAGTAGCGATTAGTATAAAAACATCTAAAATACGAAATGAACACGGGCAACGCCAGGTTTAACAGCTGGTATGTAAAAGATAAAACATTGTGTAAAGTATAAATTACTAATTATATTTTTGAACAAAATATTTTACAGTGGAATTAGTTACACAAAATTGTATATTCATAATTAAAAGCTTTGTATTTATTATGGCTTGCATTATTAATTATTATACTTCAATCACAATGAATAATTGTTCGTTAATTTATATTTAGATTGAAACTGGAAAAGTTAGAACTCTATACAACTATTCGCAAAGGGATTCATTTCGCAATATTTGTATCAAACCGCTGTGTATGTACAGCCTGTTTTCCAACCGGTAATTAAACGACCAGAACGAATTATGATTAAAAGCTGAGTATATTATGATACACGTATTTTGATGCGGACTCCTAGGCTAGAATTTTTGACCTACCTAAGACTTATAATAATAATATTACATTAGAAATTGTTGCGTCCACATTTTTTTTGAACATATACAATTAAGTTAGCAGGAAAGTGGACAAATTGATGTAAATCAATAAACCAATTATTAATTTAGCGACGTTTCGGTCATTTATTTGAGCTTCATCAGGTTTAATTTTAACATGTGCTGTACTTTATAGATGCCTGATGAAGATCAAATAAATGACCGAAACGTCGCTAAATTAATAATTGGTTTATTGATTTACATCAATTTGTCCACTTTCCTGCTAACTTAATTGGATATGTTTGAATAACAATATTTTTTTATGTAACTGCACATTCTCGGTTTTCGGATTTTTCCCTTTGCTTGTACTATAAGACATTGTTTTTTGCCAAAATTTATTATTCTAGGTCAACGGGAAGTACCCTATAGGTTTAGACTCCCTTGCGAATCTTTTGAGCCCGCTGACTTTGAAGGTGGATTTTTTCACAGCCCCAAGGAACTCTAGACCTGAGTATTTGATATTAATTTCAACTTGATACCTCCACGCGTTCCTGAGAGAAAGGGTCTTGACAGGCAGACTGGCAACTGAGTGATCCTATAAGGGTCCCTTTTTCCTTTTGAGGTACGGAACCCTAAAAATGGCTAAGTTTTTAATACCGTGAGTTTTAAGATGGAAATGTTGGTTTTAAATTAGTTTGTTCTCGGATTGGCAACCCTTCGGACTGAATTAAAATCACGACTTGAGCGTTCAGTTTTGTCATTTTCATTATGTATAAATGTGATAAAATAACTATGTTACAGAGGTTTGTAACGATATTATCATATAATATCATATCAGCTATGAAGGGCGGTGTTGATGCATGCAATTCCATTAGGTTGGCGACACTATAAATGGTGATAAATGTTCACACATTACAGTGATTGAATCGATAGATGTTCCGACAGTGTTACCAACGATAAGAGATTACGCTCGTTATCGCGATAAGAGACATCGTGTTTATAGTGTCTTACTGGCAAATTGCCGCTCTATTGATTTTCAAAGTGGAAGAAATATAGAATTCGATGCGTCATACATCAATATCTTGATCTAGATACACGGTAGTGTATCAGCCAAGTGCGACAATTACAATTTTGAGCTACTTTCGAAGCCCTATAACTCAAAATCTATTTGGCATGCAGTGGAACTGGACAAAATATCTACTTTGAAATGAGTCTTCAAGAAGTACTCAAAAATACATGAGTACGCAGGGCCGGATTTACTCTAAGTGCCGCCCTGGGGCTCTGTGAAAAATGCCGCCCCATTACCTAAAGCGGTATACAATTTTCAAATAAATAAAATAATTCATTTATAGTCGAACATCTTTTTATTATAAACGGCATAATTACATAAAAAAATTCTTTTTCGTATTAAAAATCATAAATTGCCAAACAAACCGATTGCTCATAAGTTGTGACATATTATACATCTTTTTAAAGGCAAACGCGTCTGACTTTTTGATTCGCAAACTGGACAATTTGTGCATTTTGCAGCGTGCGATTTAAACTAAAATAATGATCATATCAAACAAATTATGATCGACCCAAAAACTTTTAAAACATTATGAATAATACGATACATATTCTCTTTACTAAAAATTTTGCCGCCCCTAGAAATTTGCCGCCCTGGGCATTAGCCCCTAGTGCCTCTAGTGTAAATCCAGCACTGTGAGTACGAGTACACAACTTTTCATCACCTCAGTTTACTAACGTTTATGAGCACAGAATACGCATCTATAGGATGATAGGTCCCGTGTAAACGTTTGAGCCTCCTTTGGTATGAACAGGTGACGTCACGCGACTACTATTGGCGTTTTGGACCGAAATTTGAAACGGGACTTAAAATACATGATTTTTAAGGCTTGAGTTGTATTTAAATAAAAATAATAAATATTTTGTGGCAATATTTGGTACTTATGCACGATTTAAAACACTTTCCCAAAAATAGTCAACATCCCTATTTTAAGGGTGGTTTCTTGTTTTATGTCTTTCTTATACTTACTATTCATAATGTGAAAATTTTGACATATTTTAAGTGAAATTATGTGTATTTTTGACGCTATTATACCGATTGGCTCGATAAAGACGATGTTCTATTCTATTGAATTCTATCTTTTACAAAGTATATAGTCGGTCGAATTAAAATGTGCTAAATATGTAAAATGTATTTTTAACGTTTTTACACAGAAGAGCAGAACAGTAGGTCTGTTTTTATCGAAATGTAATGACTTATTCGACTGTTCTGTTGTAATCACACATCGATTGTAAAAGTGTAACAGCGAAACGGTTGAGCCGATGGAGCGTTAAACTTAGTGAATCAAATGGTCGGGTATTAAACCATTGTGGTGTGCTTTTGTTTTGATTTGTGTTCTGAGCGCGGTCTTTACAATTGTTTTCTAACTCCCATTATCAGGGCCGTAAATATAAATTTGTCGTTTCCTTTTCAAATCAAATGATTTTTAAAAACCTCCTTTCTATTGTTATTTTGTTTTCCGCTTAAATATTTTATCATTCGATTTGATTCACTGTTCTGTTTGCAGAAATAATAAGAAATGTTTGATATTAAACACAAAAGTAAGCTGTCCTCAATACCAATATTAAATTGTAACTTCGACTCGTGTTTCGCTAAATAAATTAGCATCGTCAGGAATATATTCAATTTCTTGTTAATACCTAATTCGGCGAGAGTATGGTGAGAATATGTAAACACCAAAAATGTGGCTGGGTATGACATGCCCGGACTTCAACGAATCCTAATGTAAGAACTTTATAAACTATTTATATTTTTATTAATTGTATTATGTAATATAAATATATTTGATGGTTTTAAATAGAAATGAAGTATTGTTACAGTGTATTCATAATTAATAGCAGATAAATAAAAACACTTGAAATTTCCGCAAAATTTTTTTTGTAGAATTTTCAAGTGTTTTTATTTATCATATTCTACCAAGTGCCGAGTCAAAAATCGGTGCAAATGTAATTCATAATTGTTTATTAATATCCCTCGTAGAACGTAATTATATAGAAACAAAGTTTAAACGTTTACAAGTAACCAAAATATTATTATATTAGGAAATATAGTTTCGTACTCGACTAAATTCATAAGCATTATAATAGCTATCGTCTGCTATAATTGTTAAGAGACATACATTGTTGCAATGCTATATTAGAAAAAAATATTTTTCAAACACGTCACCGTCGGGACTTAAACCCGCATCTTTCCACTTTCGCGGCGGAATGAGTTATCTATTACTGTACGGTGCACACAATTCAATTTTTAATAATGGAAAGTTCATCTTTGATTCATTCATTACTCTCACTACTGTGAGGGTTCACGTCTAGCAATAGCTAAAATAATTGGCTCTGGCATGTAGTGAATTTAGAGTTGCAAATTGCTTTATTAAGAAGAATTAAATATTAAATTGTGTGCACCGTAGAGTAATTGACAACTCATTCCGCTGCGAAAGTGGAAAGATTCGGGTTTAAGTCCCGACGGTGACGTGTTTGAAAAATAAATTTTTCTAATATAGCATTAATGGATGTCTCTTAACAATTATAGCAGACGATAGCTATTATAATCTAAATATTATTTCTAAAATATTTGTAACAACTGACCCCCTGGAAGCATGGAAATTCGACAATACCCCTGTTAGGGACCATCCTAATGTACATTTTTCTTGCGAACCTCGATATTATAAACATACAGCTAGTATGAACTCAGAATTTTTTTGTGTTCATGTTACCGAAATTATACGTATTAGTATACATTAGTATAGATCGTTTTTTCGTATATTTTCTAAAGATGGCGAACTGAGTTGGCTTAGTTCGCGTCGTGCTTTAAAAAGTCAGAGAGGTACCAAAATAAACCGTCAAATCCGACAAAGAAATACGGTATACTACGATAAATTTATACTAATGCCGGTACTGAATCCCTGGGCGATTTTTTCCTTTTATTCGAGAGTAGGTTTTCTAATATTTGTCGAGTGTAACGCGCATGCACGTCACGTGTCTGTGATTATTGTCGTATCTGTTGTGTGCAGCACAGCTCCAACTAGTTGCGACGACGACAACGACGTGTAGGAAGATGACGACGGAACTATTGGACCGCAGAGCACGTGCGAGGTGGCGGTTTCATCTCTCATACCTTCATTATCATCTCCCGTGCACCGTACCTTGTCCAATTGTCGCACACTTTTAACACGTCACCGACCGATGCCAACATTCGTTCACGCTAAATTACTATCTAAATTGTGAGGTTATGTAGCTCAGCTGAAGTGGACGCCCAAACGATTATCAGAACAAGAAAATTTGAAGAGAAGAAGAGAATGGCAATTGGAAGTTGTATTATTGGAATAAATTCTAATATAAAGATATGTGGAAATGATAGCAGACAAACTGAAGAAAATATGTCGCATAAACATTTAGATGCAGAAAGCCAGAGAAACAAAGAAAATGCGTGAGCCTCGTCAAATGAGTATAAATTAATATAGCCGTGCACAGAAATATAATATTCACTCTGTTGAAAGGGAGTTTGGATGAGGAACAATCAAAATAGAAAACCTTTACCGATGTTTCGCTTGTGGCCAACGTTTCGAAATATTTTATTTCGTCTTCAGAGCCTATACACCCATACCTCGCTTTACGACCTAGATACGTTCTACGAAACTTGGCCGCAAAGCAAAAAGCCGTATAAGGAATCAATTATTCTAAAAAATTCATCGAGATTGCGCTTGCGCAAGATTGGCAACATGTAGATATATCGACATTGAAAAAAAGTTTTTTTTTGCCGTTTTTTTGCCGTAAATCGAAAACGTGTCTTAATGCCTCGGAAATAATTAAGAAATGCGATGTAAACTATTGGAAAACAAGTTTATAGTTATTGAAATGTGTTTGGTGAAATTTGTCAGGGAGTAAATGGGTTAAAACATTCTTGTTCACAATACGTCGAGTTTATTGTTTCAGTTCTTTAATGATGCATTTTACGACGTTTCTTTGGTTTCGATTTAAAATCGATTTGTTTTTTTTAAGTTTGCTTGTAAAATATGTTATAAACGTTCATCATTTAGATAGTTGCTCATTGTGTTCATCCGTTATTCTTTTTTTCGTATTATTATAAGCCATCGAATCTTTTTTTTCTGTGATCATAATTATGCACCATCATTTCTTTTAAGTAATTGTGTTCTCAACTCAAGCCTGAAATTGTTTGGAAACTTTAGTAGTGTTTTAATTGGGCACAAAATTTCATTTTGAGGTTCCCCGAATCCAAAAAAACATTAGTCCACGCCTGTATTGTATTGTATAGGCATAGACATTTGAATCAGATTTTACTCACAATTTCATGGGTTTTAATTTTTTTGCACGGAACCTTAATTCTTTTTCTAAAATAAAAGTAGCCTAAATTATTCCTTATAACATTAAGCCAGTAAAAGTCCCGTCAAAATCGGTCCAGTCGTTTCGGAAATTAGCCGGAACAAACACGACAGACAGACCGGACAGATAGAACAAACTGAAAACGGAAAATTCGCTCTAGGAATCTTTAATTACAGACTACGTTACGATTTTATTTATTTGTATTAATTGAACTAACTTCTGTAAAATTCATCAAAACTGCAACTCACACCGTGTGTAGACTTTGTAATCCTTTGGCTAATATATACAAACACATCAATCATTACTTCTGTAAAGAGTGCTGTTTCGTACAAAGTTTGGAATTGTCGATTTTATTTGTATCTATAGCAGCGTTGCCAGACGTCCCGATTTTGGCGGAACGTCCCGATTTTTAACTCAATTAACCCATTGTGTGCTAGTGGTACTCAAAAGTACCGCTTTTTTGAGCCTCTGTATTCCCACAAACATATTTTCGTCATATAATGCCAACTAATTCTAACTAATAAAACTTCAAACAATAGTGACACCAACCTAACATAATATACGTACAGGATCTGTAATACAGCTTTAAAGTACCAGTAATATTAAATCAACGATTTAGTGAGCTGTTTTAGAGAAATTCGTCTGGAAAATAACGGTACGTTTAAGTACCACTAGCACACTGTCAGACTTTTAGGTCTGGCACACAACGGGTTAAATGTCCCGCACGGGACAGGCTCAGTCCCGCTTTTCGGGGATAACTCGACCGTGCATAAATAATTATTCTCTTATTGTAAGTTGCAATTTGTAACACTCACTCCTCAGACTATTGTTTGAAACGCCATATTTTTCTAATGAATAAAACTTTTTTGATTTTGATTTCTGTTTTTTTTATTTTTTTTTATTCAGAAGACGAATAAGACTCAACTATTTAACGATAGGGTAAATCTGATTTAAAATATCATATTTTTATTAAAATACATTTTCTGTGGCTATTTTTGCTATCTATTGTCACGTAAACGTAATTTGAACTCAAATAAAAAGATAAAACTTCTGATTATATACGTTTTTTTTTCTATGTCCCGCTTTCGACGAAAGAATCCCGCTTTTTTCACTCAAAAAGTTCCAAAATCCCGACTTGGCAAAAAAAAATCTGGCAACATTGATCTGTAGATGTATAGATTATCATTATCAACATAAACCGATTGCTATTTTTATTGAAAATGTGTCGAAAGGCGGTGATCTAAATCTAATTTGAATAATAATGTCGTCATTCATTTTAAACGAAAACCTTGCATACGTGCTTGACAATGTGTTAAGTAGAACACTCGCGTTTTTCATATGGTTACGGGTTAATATTTCATAACTGAAATATAGTATATTATAACACGTTAAACATAAACTAGACTGAGAGAGATAGCGAAAGTGGGATGTAAAAAGGAAAATCATCAGGTATCACATTTTTTCATGCTTCGTGAATTTTTTCTTCACAGTTCCGTGCTTTTTTCGCTCGAATGTTTTAAACTTTTCAAGAACATGCTAGTGGATACGTAGAACGTAGAGGAATGGTGCCGTTCTTTTAAATACTGAACGGTGTTTATATTTAAATAAATATTTTTTACTTAAAATATCTTTTCAATTAAAAAAATTCAAACGTCTCTTTCTGACAACACTGTCAGTAAAAACAATGTTTCTCTGTATATAGTGTAAAGTTTGCCTTCTTGAAAGTTAAGTCATAAACCGAGAATTTGTTTTTCTAGACACAATTATAAAAAACCTCGGATCGCAATGCTAAAACCCTACCGACAATATAATGTTTTGCTAAAACAGGCAGTAGTTTATTATGTGAATGGAAAATTTAAATATCTCGGGAAAATACGTGCGTTGTGATTCTCAGAACTAAATCTCTCCAATAACACCAATTGCGAGTACCAAAATCATTCACAGAAAATAATAATAACATTCCAACCTAAAAATTTAAAATACCTCGACCTAAAAGTCGCGATAAAACCTCAACCAAAAATTTCAAACCGAAAACCGGAAAATCCATTCCAGAGCGTCAACAGACCTATCGTTTGAGACTAAAATCAAAGAAATCGGACAAGAACTTAGAAAATGGCAACCATTTAAATATTATTTTGATAAATATATTTCCTACGGTTATAGTACTTAAGATCTCTACATAAGTTGTAGATGCCTAATGATAATTGTTAGAAAACATTCGTTGTTACAATGCTAAATTAGAAATTTTTTTAATTTTTATCCACTGTCACCGTCGGGACTCAAACCCGTAGAGTAATTGATAACTCATTCCGCCGCGACAGTGGAAAGATTCGGGTTTGAGTCCCGACGGTGACAGTGGATAAAAATTAAAAAAATTTCTAATTTAGCATTGTAACAATGAATGTTTTCTAACAATTATTAGTGTATTTGCCATAAGGCAACATACACTATTGGCGTTGGTCGGATGGCGGGACCTAGGGGTCGGACCAAAATTTCTCGACGTTTCATAACCTCCTAAACACTTTGGCACCATTTTTGAAAATGTTTATATATATATGTATATATATATATATATATTTATATACGTATATATATATATATATATATATATATATGTGTGCGGGCAATAACTTTCGAAAGAGTTAATTGATTTTAATGAAATTTGGTCCACGTGTTGAAATCCATCACCGCAAGAAGCCTATTTAAAATGGGCGTAATTGGGGTATTTTAAGGGTAGTTTTTAGGGGTTGAAAAATTTTTTTGGGCCCCAAAATACCGAAAAAATTCTCAGAATCGTTTCAAAATTGACATTTAACCCTTTAGTAGTAATTAAAAGGTGTCCCTGAAATTTAAATAAAATCGGCCCGACAGGACCGGACTTACAAATTTTTTGAAAACACTAATTTGCAGATAGTGATTTATTTATTGAAGGGCGTCTTTAATTCGGTGTAGACGTTAGATTGATAATAATATTACAATTAAAAAAAAAAATGTTATTTTAAGGGGTGTATTAAGGGGTTAAATTTTTTATTTTGCCCAAAAACAAATTTAATTTCACATAATAAAAGTATAAAACCACACGGCCCTATACAAGCAAATACACTATATTGTCGGCAGGGTTTTGGCACTGCGACCCGGGTTTTTTCATTTAAATATTGTTGAAACCACATCAGCGCCCAAGCGGCCTGCATTTCTGATACAGTAAGACTCCGCTTAACGCTGGAGATACGTTCCAATAAGTTCCTGCGCTATATGAAACAGCGCTAAACGAGGTCATTTTATTTCGTAGATAACATGCATAAGTGAAACAGAACCGAGAATAAGAAAATTTGTTAATTTTTTTTTGGTCAATTTTGTAACATTTATTGTTAAATACTTTCTTACTACATTAATTATAGATTTATTTATTGCTAACATCGATTTTTGTTCATAAACCATTTATGTTTGTGATGAGGCAGGTTACTTATTTGACATATTTTGTTTTTTGGGAAGAAGTCATCTAACGTCGTTTGCCTTTTTCTGTTTCGTTCAGCAAGCTCTTGTCGATAGCAAGATATTGCATCAATGACAGTTCGTCTTGCCTTTAAACTTTCTATCAACATTTGAATCATTTTGTATAAACTAATTCATAATTTACGTTATAGTGGCTAAACTTTTTTTTTTAGAAACCGCATAATACTGAAACAGCGTTAAGCGGTGCAGCGTTAAACAAGGTTTTACTGTACATGATTTTTAATGTCTACCGGTAATGTCACGTCTACCAGGACATTTTTTGGGATGAATAAATTAATCCAAGGGGATTTTGAATTTCTAGAATTTTCCCTTCATGAATTCACATATGTTTAGTGTATTTGCCAAATGGCAACATACACTATTGGCATCGGTCGGATGGCGGGACCTAGGGGTCGGACCAAAATTTCTCGACGTTTCATAACCTCCTAAACACTTCGGCACCATTTTTAAAAATGTTTATATATATATGTATATATATATATATATATATATATATATATATATATATATATATATATATATATATATATATATGTGTGTGTGCGGGCAATAACTTTCGAAAGAGTTAATTGATTTTAACGAAATTTGGCCCACGTGTTGAAATCCATCACCGCAAGAAGCCTATTTAAAATGGACGTAATCGGGACATTTTAAGGGTAGTTTTTAGGGGTTGAAAAATGTTTTTGGGCCCCAAAATACCGAAAAATCTCTCAGAATCGTTTCAAAATTGACATTTAACCATTTAGTAGTAATTAAAAGGTGTCCCTAAAATTTAAATAAAATCGGCCCGACAGGACCGGACTTACAAATTTTATGAAAACACTAGTTTACAAATAGTGAATTATTTACTGAAAGTTGTATATAATTTGGTATAGAGGTTCGATTTATAATAATTTTGCAATTAAGAAAAAAATGTTATTTTAAGGGGTGTATTAAGGAGTAACATTTTTTATTTTGCCCAAAAACCAACTTAAGCTCGCAAAATAAAGCCACACTGCCTGTATAAGCAAATACACTATATTGTCGGCAGGGTTTTGGCACTGCGACTCGGGTTTTTTAGCTTTAGTTTAGACTAAAATGGGTAACTTTACTCTTATTAGAGGTGTTCATTCAGGTAAACACATGAAATGTTAACAACGATAAAATATCTGTTACGGATTCATAGGGCGTATTACAACTAAGTAGAATAAGCTATCTTTGCACTTTTCAATTGTCATGACACTTTGTCCTTTGACATTTTACCCATTAGTGCTTTTAGTTGCACCACTTTCACAAGTTTAAGTCAACAATTAACACGTGATTAATATTTTAATTATTAGTGTATTTGCCATATGGCAACATACACTATTGGCGTCGGTCGGATGGCGGGACCTAGGGGTCGGACCAAAATTTCTCGACGTTTCATAACCTCCTAAACACTTTGGCACCATTTTTAAAAATGTTTATATATATATGTATATATATATTTATATATATATATATATATATATATATTTATATATATATATATATATATATATATATATATATATATATATATATATATATATATACGTATATATATATATGTGTGCGGGCAATAACTTTCGAAAGAGTTAATTGATTGCAACTAAATTTGGCCCACGTGTTGAAATCCATCACCGCAAGAAGCCTATTTAAAATGGGCCTAATCAGGCCATTTTAAGGGTAGTTTTTGGGGGTTGAAAAATGTTTTTGGGCCCCAAAATACCGAAAAAATTCTCCGATTCGTTTCAAAATTGAAATTTAACCCTCTGATAGTAATTAAAATGTGTCCCTAAAATTTTAATAAAATCGGCCCGACAGAACCGGATTTACAAATTTTATGAAAACACTAGTTTGCAGACAGTGAATTATTTACTGAATTTAGTATAGAGGTTCGATTGATAATAATATTGCAATTAAGAAAAAAAATGTTATTTTAAGGGGTGTATTAAGGAGTCAAATTTTTTAGTTTGCCCAAAAACCAACTTAAGTTCGCATCATAAAGCCACACTGCCTGTATTAGCAAATACACTATATTGTCGGCAGGGTTTTGGCACTGCGACCCGGGTTTTTTTATTTATATACAAGAATATTTCACACTAGAAACTTCACTTTTCATGATTGTTAATATATATGTATTTCCACAACAATGTTGTGGTGTTGCTTTAAAGTTAACGCACAAGTGAATTCTTATTGATTAAAAATTATTTTCTTTTATTTAAATAAATTAAATGCCCTGTCCGGTTTTTCAACTTATATTTCCCTTTTAATGTTACACGTTATTTCTCCTTTAACGCCATAAAAAACTTTCAATTAGATACGCACGCTAAAGAAGTGTTACTTAAAAATTATTTTTTAGTTTTTAATATAATAATTACGGCGAAATTATTACACATTTTAAAAGGGCACTTTGATGTTTATGTCATGTGAAAATTCTCACATGGACAGATCGTCACATTCATACCATAGTTTTATTTACATACTATAATCTACAGAAAAACATTTTTAATATGAATAGGGTGGGTATATGCATAATTATTGAAAATAGTTTAAATCAATTATTTTCATATTAAAAGTTAGCACACACACGAAATCATTCTTGAAAGCGTTCTTATTAAATTGAAAAATAAGTAAACACTTATTTGTTATTTAATTATAACAAATAAGTGTTTACTTAAAAAGTCCTTTTTCCCGACAAATCATTTTTATTCTCTATAAACTTCTATCCTTGTCAGTTTCATGTAATTTAGGAGACAAACTAACTTCCCCTTTAAGGGTCAATTCTACTTCCCTTCGATTTCTTACTTTTTTCAAATAGATACGTCGCTGAAGAAGTAAAAATTGCAATTAGGAACCCTCGCTAAAGAAGTTTTACTGTTAGTAGTTAAAATTTCCTGAAAATCGACCGTTCCTCATTTCACAGGCCGTCTAAAATTCTTATTTTTGGCACGATAACACGTATTTAATTATTGAAATAATTGCAAGTAGATGTAACACAGGTAGTGAACATTCAGGAGACGTATAACCCAAATGTAATAGACAAGGTGATGTGATTTTCTGTGGTAGGAGACACGTTTGTAATTTATGTGTGTTGACAAAGTTTTAATTAAACATAAGTAATGTGGTTTAGTATAGAAATGTGTCGTCTCTAATTAAATGACCTCATGGCTCACTGCGACTTCTCTGTAGTGCGTTTGTCAACTTGTTTTCATAAGATTTATATGAGTGTACTTATTTCCTCTCTCTCTTTCTCTCTACACCGTGGTGACTGAGTGCGAATTTTCATGGCCCGGAAAAGTGTTCGCAATATTGTCGAATAAATGTGAATGAAAAAATACAGTGAAACCATCTATGGTTCCACCAAAACATGCCAAGTCAAACAAGTGACCGACTTATTTAAAATTAAACTAAAACAACACACTTTTATGAACGAAAAAATGCTAAATAATTTGAGAACAAAAATCGTGAGATGCTATTTACTTAAATAGGGATGTTGACTGTATTCAAATAAAAACATAATTTTAACGAAAAGTAGTAGTTTCTATGATAGAAATACTAAAAAACACTGTATTTTTCCTTATTTTTAAGGAATTTAATTAATATTTAACAAATAAAACCTAATAAAATCACTCTCAAGTCACGTGACAACAGACACCAATCAGAGCACATGACGTCATATGTTCAGCAGCTGTCAAAAAACTTCATTGTTTGGTTAATATATAGTGTGTAATTTATTATTATTTGTTTATAGGAAACGTCAACTTACATGTAACTATAGCAACGACTACGAAATAATTTTTCATCACCTCAGTTTACTAACGTTTATGAGCACAGAATACGCATCTATAGGATGGTAGCTCCCGTGTAAACTTTTGAGCCTCCTTTGGTATGAACAGGTGACGTCACGCGACTAGTATTGGCGTTTTGGACCGAAATTTGAAACGGCATTTAAAATACATGACTTTTAAGGCTTGAGTTGTATTTAAATAAAAATAATAAATATTTGTAGCAATATTAGGTACTTATGCACGATTTAAAACACTTTCCCAAAAATAGTCAACATCCCTATTGTTATAATAGCGCTACGTTTACAATTAGCTAGTAAATGAAAAATTTATTATCGATATTAAGCACTCAACGCTTTTTTTGTTTCCAAATTATTTTGCATTTTTTAGTTTATAAAAGTGTGTTGTTTTAGTTTGCATTTTACTATGAGGTACGTCATAGTAATCATGATTCGTTGACGAACGATTGGTTAATTTAACTAGTTCGTTGAATCAACGCCCACCACTAATTCGTTTACAAGTTGAGATGGTGACGACATTACTCTATAAGTGTTTGTAGTTATTTAGTGGGCCACGAAAGATTATCCTTGGCTGCAGCACATTTATATAATATGAGGCTTGATTTACAATACTGTAACACAGGTGTGCTTTTGTTTTCGTTGCACCACCGGTCGCGGTGGTGGTGTCATGCTGAGAATAAAAATCTTGTTACACATATTTGTGGCCACAATGCAAAGCCATTTATGTCAAATTTCTATATCTGCAGTTTTTAAATATATTTATTTCTTCTACCTACTATAAAATAGCTGCTTTAAGCACTAGTGTGGTAAAGTAAACCAAAACAGGTCGAGTTATACCAATTTTATATTAAACCACTGCTTGTCTGTCAAATATTGTTTTGTATAATCTACAATCAGAAGTGACGTTTGCTCAGAAGTCAAAAAGTTTGGAAATGAAGTGAAACCTAGCTATTTTATAGCAAAAAATACCATACATATCGTGCGTAATGGTATTACGGCTCATGTGACTGTTTATTTTAAACATAATGTTACAATCGGTCCAGCCGTTCTCACGTTATGCGCTTATCAACGAACAACATTTAATTTTTATTTATATAGATTTAGTGCGGTATTAATTTATTTTACAGTGGGAAAAATATGAGTAATATTTTTAACAAGGTATTTTGTGTCATTGTGTGAAAAATAGATTGTACTGGGATTTCGATATTAATTTTATGTTTTTATTACTGTATTTTTCAATATTCTACGTGTTTGTCATCCAATAAGTGTCGGCCATTTTTATTGTATAGAGCACGCGATAAAATTGAAATAAATGAGGTAGTATTATATTTTAAAATACACACTATTAAAACATCCATGTACTATCTAGTTGATGATATAAAAATCGACCGTGTTATAATGTAAAATTGATTTAACGACTATATTACCTAATTTACAAAATTGAAATTTACAAAACGTCGTTTATGCCTTTTTGGACATTAAGGCTGTCGGAACGCTCTGAATTTAAGCCAAAAATAGAGCTTCGGCTGTCAACTAATTGTAGACTTATTCGTCAACATTTTGCAAAAATCCTTTCTCTATAAGGAAGATAAAGAACAAATCTAGGTCTCTAATGAACTACTTTTGTAATTTACGTACGATTTACTAGAACAAAGTTGGCATTAATTGTGCTAAAAAAACACACGTTTTCAATGTCACACTATGACCTTATTCGTACTTATTTCGCAAAACTGTTCCATCACAAACCTAAAGTGACTTTTCCTTTTTTGGAAAAGTTTTTTAAATCTTCAAAATATTTCCAAAAATTAAAGTAATCAATTGACAGCGGCACCCTTGCAATAACATTTTTCAGCCTTGTAGTTGTCACCGGCCAAAAATTGAAACGTGGGGATTATTTGAGCGAGACAGAGCTAAAGAAGGTCACACCCACAATATGTCTTTTGCCTACCTCGTCTCTTACCGCTGGGTTTCAGCACAAACAAAATTCTGAGCGTTCCGACAGCCTTAACCATCGATTTAATAAATATTAAATTTAATTTCAAAAATAAGTTAGCAGGATCGTGGATGAAAAAGTTTATTATAATTAATACACGATAATTACTTCTGCAACGTTTCGATCAAAAATTAGAGCTTCATCAAGCGTCATAATAGGTACTTCACAATATACATAATAATATTATAATACAATTTATTATATATATATTATTATATGTATTAATTATAATAAACTTTTTTATCCACGTTCTTGCTAATTTATTTTTGAACTTGTATAAATCATGGATGCTAATATCAATTTGGATTGAATTTAATTTTTGTAGTAAGAATACTGTTTACAGTTTCTACTATGGAATTAAAATATGAATCCCTTAATTAAAAAGCGCCGCTGTCGGACAATCTCTTATAACCTATTCATAAAACATACTGATTAGCGTGCTTTTCATAGCAGCTGTCTGTAAAAAAGCTGTAAAGAATGGTAGTCTATTATTCTTTTTCTTGTTGATTGAATTATTATGAGACGTTTTATATTTTCACAATCAAATCTTATTCAGAATTTCTGATTTTGATTTTCAATTGAAATAAAATTCAATTTCATATCTGACATTTAAATGAACAAAGGACTAATATTGAAAAAAATAATTTAAATTTAGCATTGCGACATATTCAAATCATATTTTTTAATAATTGCAATGTGAGAAATCCATATTTGAAACTAGTATTATAGTAAGTAGCTTAGACGCTAGTACAAGAAATGAGGATAGTGGATCTGGTGATATAAGAGAAGCTGCAGTGCTCCCGGCGACGGCATGGCTCCCAGATACAAAAACCAACTTATATTCGCATTTGAGCAGCACGGGGGTAAATGTGACATAGGGATTTTACTACTGTTATAAATCTTTAAAAGAAAAGAATATTTTTCGGTTTATTTTGCAAATCCATATTAAAACTCACCGGTTCTCGGACTAAAACCTGGGAACTGGAGGCTTCTAATAAAAAAAGAGTGAGTGCAATCTTTACGCGCGATTGAAGTAAAACTTTTTTTTACCAATCACACTTTTTGGGAAATATTCACTCGCAAATTGAAAAAAAAACCCGGGTCGCAGTGCCAAAACCCTGCCGACAATATAGTGTATTTGTTTATACAGGTAGTGTGGCTTTATTATGCGAACTTAAGTTGGTTTTTCGGCAAAATATAAAATTTGACTCCTTAATACACCCCTTAAAATAACATTTTTTTTCTTAATTGCAATATTATTATCAATCAAACCTCTATACCAAATTATATACAACTTTCAGTAAATAATTCACTATCTGCAAACTAGTGTTTTCATAAAATTTGTATGTTCGGTCCTGTCGGGCCGATTTTATTAAAATTTTAGGGCCACTTTTTAATTTCTACTAAAAGGTTATATGTCAATTTTGAAACGATTCTAAGAATTTTTTCGATATTTTGGGGCCCAAAAACATTTTTCAACCCCTAAAAACTACCCTTAAAATGACCCGATTACGCCCATTTTAAATAGGCTTCTTGCGATGATCGATTTCAACACGTGGGCCAAATTTCGTTAAAATCAATTAACTCTTTCGAAAGTTATTTTTAAAAATGGTGCCAAAGTGTTTAGGAGGTTATGAAACGTCGAGAAATTTTGGTCCGACACCTAGGTCCCGCCATCCGATCGATGCCAATAGTGTATGTTGCCATATGGCAAATACACTAATTAACAATATCACAAGAGTCGCAATAAAATATAAGTTTTGAATATTTTAGGCCAGCTGCATGTTATTCATGTAAATAATGCTTAAGCGTATAGCCAGTTATACTTGCGCAGTGAATATGCTTGTGAATCCTAAAACATTTTTAAAGCAATTTCTGTTTTATTGAACGGATATTATTTGATCTTATTTATATATTAATTTACATTCTAATGTAACATTTTGCATACTTTTGACACTTGGCACAATTTGTCGGTAAGCTAGAGATTTTACAACTCCGCGGCCATCTATTGACTAGAAGCTTCAATAGTTACCTTATAATATTTCTAACTTATCAATATGCCGATACTCCCTTGCATAAACAGAATGTTACTTCGGTTTCTGAGTTACTCCTTATTCGAGCCTAAAGTTGTTTTACTTTAATAAATAACGGAATTTTAATCGGCCTTGGCTATTTTTTAGTCACTCAGAAGCAAGTAATACAGTTTCAATTACTGTTGGGGTAAATTAAAGTGAAATTAGAACTGACATCATTCACAGAACGTTCGTAAGTATTTTATATTTTGAGTATTCACATGCAGTCAGAGAAAAAGTAACAAAATGGAATATAATACTAAACTGAAAAGTATCTACAGCTCTAAGCGAATTGGTGTACAACTATATTCCACAAGCTGCTGCCTTCTGATAGAAAACTGCATTTTTTTTTTATAAATATTACCTTTTCAGTAATATTTCCACGTTGAAAATTTACGTTGAGTTAATCGAAAATGTTTTAACGCAGAGCCAGGTGTTCTTTTAAGATAATTGTAAAAGAGAACTGTAATTATTTTGTACTTTAAATGTACATTTTTATTGTCATTTACATATTTCATTTGAATACTACTCAACAAAATTAAATCTTCATTTTATCAGAATTTAGAAGTTTGCTTTAAAATGCAGCTCTGAATTTCGAAACTACAAGTGTTTAAAATTCAGTTAGGTTAGGTGATTGAGGAGTTTAAAAGTATAACGTATTTTCGCTATTTTTAGGGTTCCGAATTTCAAACGAAAAAAAGGAACCCGTATCACTTCGTTGTCCGTCCGTCTGTCTGTCAAGACCATTTTTCTCAGGAACGCGTGGAGATATCAAGTTGAAATTAATATCAAATACTCAGGTCTACAATCCCTTGGAGCTGTGAAAAAATCAAACGTCTAAGTCAACGCAATCAAAAGATATGGCCGTTTATGCCGCATTTTTTGGTACTCGCAAGGGAATCAAAACCTATAGACGGTACTTCCCGTTGACTTAGAGTCATGAAATTTGGCAAGATGCAATGTCTTATAGCACAAGTAAAGAGAAAAATCCGAACATCGTCAATTTGTAGTTACATCACAATTTTTTTTTGTGATTATAAACCTATTTGCAGTTGGTAAACTGACTGCGATCTATGTCGATGTATGGGGACAACAGTTTTCCAACGACAAAGTTCAGTTTGTCCCTCAATCCATTTTATCTTTTCGTTAGAGCAATGTTCGGTGCTTTCATAGTTTTTTTAGTCAGACGCTCATCAAAACATACAGTTTAATTCCCGTTGACTTAGAATCTTGTAATTTGGTACGACTAAGGAAAAAACACGAAAATGATAGATTTTTAATTTTATATGGAATTATTACGTATTATAACGGTGTGGAATTCTAAGAGCGCGAGTTCTACTACACTTAATCTGTATTTTTAAGTATCATCACCGAGCTGGGTAGAGTAGTGGTACAGCACTAGACTCGCATTCGGGAGGTCCGGGTTCGATTCCCGGCGGGGGCAGATGTGGCTGGGACTTTTTCCTACTGCCTTTCGCCGAGAAACGGTAATTCCTGTACCGGCCATCTTGATTGAGGTTTTCCATGGTTTCCCTCAATTAATTCCAGATAAATATCGAGGTGGTTCCTTATTTGAGGCCATGGCCGATTACCTATCAAACTCCTAGTTCAAAAATTACCTACCTTATCCTAATTTCCTGTAATTCCTTCATTCGCCCATTGCTATTATATAAGTTGAAGTTTAAGAAATGTAGAAAAAACGGGAAGTGGTAAAAGAAAAATAGTAATGGTGCGAATGGCGTCTGTTATGACATAAAGTCGAGAAACGGACGTTAAACGCATTATTATTATTATTATTATTATTATTATTATTATTATTATTTTAAGTATCATCATATCATATCATCATATATATTAATACGTTAAGGTTAAGATGTTTGCCTCCCTTTTTCGAAAAAACCACACAATTGCTCCACATAAATTTTATATCATTTTATAGATAATTGCTTGCTCTACCGACATCAACAACTAAAAAATGTATTATTGCTTTTGTTTTTGTAAATTTATTAATTATTAAAATTATATATATAGATATACATTAAGACACAATACAGGAATGCTGCCATCTGACGGCTTTGATTTTGAAACAACGTCAATATGATTGACGGTCGGTAACTCTTTTGTTCAATTTTAAATCAACTCACGTATGTATCAATACTTTTCATATAGTGGCGCTTTAGTGACGTTTTCGATACTGGCGCATCTATATGACAGTTTTAGAAAAATATTTTCTTGAACCGTCCCTGAGCTTCGTAATGTAATACAACAAAAAGAATAAAGAGTGTGAGAAATTAGAAACGTTTTTTAGTGCGAATTATTCGCACAGATACCGCTAGTTTGAAGTATTACGTACTACTCTATTAGCGATAAGTTGACATTTTAAGAAATTACACATGTTACCTTCGACATGGGTCTTAAATTTTATAGTTAGTATCGTGCAGCGTAGGAGGTTACTGTCAAAATAATTATATTCTCAATTATTGATAACTTTTGTTCAACTGGCTACATGTGTAAGCCTGCTGCACCTCCTCCCCAGCGACTTAGCGTGATGATATATAGCCCAGCCCAGAACATTCCCAGGACAATGCTCGATACAAGCGTAAAAACCAAATTGGCATTGTTTCAACCGTTTTCAAATTAATTGCGAACAGACAAATAAACATACATAATAAGTTAATTATTCCCCGGATGCGTTCAGTACGCTTCGAGTTTGTTTATTTACTTTCGATTGACGGCTTGAACTATTTTTATAATTGGAAAATTAAAATAATGAACTTTTATACGTTGATAGGTATTACAAGTATTGAAAAGTCCTGTGGAACTATTCAAAGCGAGGTTTTTTCAAGCGGTCTATTCAGTTTATTAATTAATGGTTTTTCTCTGAATGAATGGCATGCTGTTAATTGAATATGTCTCTAAACAGTTTGAAATTTTGATCATAACTCTGGGATATGTGCATTTCCTATTGGCATTAAATAAATTAAACCTGCTAAATTAGCTTGCCGTCAATATCGATTGACCAGCTTACCTAAAGACCCTTACACGTTGTTAACCAAAAGTGTCAAAACATTTTCTCATTTTATTTTATTGAAATAAAACTTCTTTATGCACGCTTAACTTAAGCAAACGGCGAACGGAAGTTGAGACTGTCAACTGGAACATGTGCTCTTTGTATACTCTTTTAACGGCACGTCCATACGTAGTTCGATTGTCCGATTGTCGATTGGACTCGCAGCTTAATGTGCTTTGATCGCACAGGTTCGAATCCTATCCGCAGCGAGTAATATTTCTAAGGGTTATTTTTAATTTTTTAAGGTTTTTTTAAGGGCATTTATTTTCGGATGAATAATAACATATTATGGCAGGAAGTCCTAGTCCGCACTGTTTTGACGTTTATACAATTAAACTTATTTTTTTTGTGATGTAACTACCAATTTACGGTTTTCGGATTTTTCCCTTTACTTTCCTTTACATGCCAAATTTAATGATTCTAGGTTAAAGGGAAGTACCCTATAGGTTTTGATTCCCTTCAAAATATGCGACATAAAGGACCATATCTTTTGATAGCGTCCACTTAGAATATTTATTTTTTCACAGCTCCAAGGGATTGCAGACCTGAGTATTTGATATTAGTTTCAACTTGATACCTTCACGCGTTCCTGAGAAAAAAGATTTTGACAGACAGACGGACAACGAGGTGATCTTTTAAGTTCCTTTTTTCCTTTTGAGACACGGAACCCTGAAAAGTTATACAAAGGTCTCAAAATTGACTTACGTTTGAAAATATTTACCTATGTCTTAGCGTATAGAAATTTATATTTAATTTAAAAAGACAATGTGAAATAAATGCCAGGTTTTTGTGAAAAACCGTTTTGCCATTTTTTCTAAAAACCTTTAATGCCTGTCCTTAAAATAGAGTTCGAAAAACTCTAGTTTTATTTCTGAACCTGATGTAATATCGTCTTGATTAAATAACGGAAGTTCGTAATCTATCGAATCTCCTTAAAACCTATCAGCTACTGTGTTTGAATGCAGTTACTTTTACTGCATACGCCAATACTTTTTTGATACAAATGATTTATTAAATAGCTGTCAAACTTTCCAGACAGCTCCATGGATTTGTGTAGCAAGTAAAAATTTCATTTGTAAGATTCATTCAACATGATCTGTTTTTCTGTCAGACAACCTTTATTAATCATTTATAAGAGTATATAACATCTAGTTACAGAAATGTTCTTATAATTGAAAATAATAAGAATTTAAAACAGTTGTTACTGGATTCAGGTGATGCCCTTTGCAACATATGTATTAAAAATATTGTTAACGAGAATTTAAACTTATTTCTTGCATTCATAACATTTTTCACGTTTTTATTATCTTCACCTGTTTGTAGGAATCTTTGAACGTGAAATTCGCTCACATGAAAACATCAGATTAAACTGAAACTTTGCACACTTATCAAGGACCATTGATAATACAATAATGTAAAAAGTTTGTCCCAGGGTCTTTAGGATAAAAAAAACTAAAATCTTTGAAAATATGTTTATAAAAGAATTTTTGAACGTATTTTGTAAAGGAATCTTTTAACATGAAATTCACCCACTTCAAAACGTCAGATTAAACTGAAACTTGGCACACTTATCAAGGACCGATGATAATACAAGAATTTAATAAGTTTGTCCCATTATCCTGACCAGGGCCTTCAGGATAAAAAAAATAAAATCTTTGAACGTATGTTTGTAAAGGAATCTTTGAACGTGAAATTCATCCACTTCAAAACGTCAGATGAATTTTGCACACTTATTAAGGACCGATGACATTACAATAATTTAATAAGGTTGCCCCGTTATCCTGACCAGGATTATTGGGATAAAAAAATAACTCTAAAAAATAAAAAATGAATAATAGTTTAAAAAAACTTGAAAAACACGCTTTCATAGCAAACTGAACTAAAAAGTAAAAAAATATTTTTTTATTGTAAAAAAGCGTGAGGTGCTCACTCTCCCACTCTACTTTTACAAATAGCTACCAAAGAAATATTTATACTAGTTTTGATATCAACTAGTATAATACTATAAATATTTCATTGATAGCTATTTGTAAAAGTAGAGTCGTATAAAAAAGGTAATGAGCACCACACGCTTTTTTACGACAAAAAATTATTTTTTACTTTTTAGTTCAGTTTGCTATTAAAGCGTGCTTCTTATTATCAAATCTGTTCTTCTAGAGGCCAGATGCTTTTATAGTCTTTTTGCAAACTGTTTTAATTAACTGCATTTTTTAGATAACAGGTGGTAGTTGCACATATCTGATAGACTTCAAAGTTCTGTGATGAAAGTCCAATCTTTTTTATAAGAACTATCCCGCCCCTCCCACCATAAATTTCCCGTTTTTGTTGCCATGCGAAATACAGTGTCTTCGAAAAATATGTTAAAAAATATCCTGAAACTTATTTGTATTCTAATAACGTTTTTATTTCGTTACAGTGGTGGCAGTAGTGACCCTCGTGTCAGCATGGGGCAGCGGCGCAACAGAAGAAAATCGCGACACTCGGGAGGGCGAAGATGTGACCCTCGAATGCCGTTTCACACCCCAACCCACCAGCGAAACTCTAACTTATTACTGGGTGCGAAACAATCGACAGAATCATGACAACGTCGCTATCGGGCCAATACCGCTCGATAATAATTACAGGTGAGTTTTTCAGTTTTAAATTTTTTTTATACAGAATAATTTTACGACTGCCATTTGAAGGAAAAATATTTCATGGGTGTTTCGACAATCCGCCAAATTCGTTAAAAATTACATTTGTGTTTTACAACCTGCTAATATAATTAGTTATAATAATAGTAAATTTTAGACGATAAAGGATTGGGGATTACCAGTCAAAACGAATTTTTTACTTTGCGCAACGTTTCGTGTAATTATTTATACTTCCTCAGGCGTTCTATAATAAGAAAAAACAAGAAAATATAATTAGTTTTATATACCGATTGTGAGGAATTTTATAAATTAAGGAAATAAATATTGATTCCAAGATTTATGATTTATGAACACGTTCTAAAAACTTTTAAATAAGTATGTTAGGGTCTTCTAGCAGTTTCAATTTATACCAAAATTTCTAAAAGTTTCCGGGACACTCTCAAAGTCATAAACATGTTCAGTTTAATCATTAAAACGAATGAGAAAGAGACAAAAGACGGGCAGGAAAATATAATTAATTCTTTCTGAAACAATAATTTTTTTAAGCGCCTGAAGCAAGCTTGGGTGGATTTTCTACCCTATAGCCTGTAATATATGTCGGGATTTTTTCATAAAATGCTTTTTGACAGACAGACGGACAACGAAGTAATCTTATAAGGATTCCTTTTTTCCTTTTTGAGGTAGGGTAACGATACTAAAGCAGATTTGAATGACTCATTTTATGAATCATTCAAATCTGCATTAGTATCGTTCTTATTCTTATTATAGCTAATGAAAATGTGTTCTGTCCAATGACTAGTAATGTCCAATGACTAGGAGTTTACCCTACGGAACCCTAAAAATGATATTAAATATGTGTGAGCCCCATCCACATAAGCTCACGGGGAGTAAAATTTCTTTAGTCGTAGATGTTATTTATATAAAAATGATTTGTCGGGAAAAAGGACTTTGTAAGTAAACACTTATTTGTTATTTACAGCGATGTTTCGTTCCTTGTTTGGAGCTTTTTCAAGCTTTAATAACTGAAAAAAAAGCTTGAAAAACAAGGAACGAAACGTCGCTGTAAATAACAAATAAGTGTTTACTTAAAAAGTCCTTTTTCCCGAAAAAACATTTTTATATTAATTACCAAGGACAAAAAAGAAATAAAGTTATTTATATAATTTCGCATTGCAAAGGTTTCTATAGTATTGTCCCTTTAACGTAACGCGTTATTTCCCCTTAAATGTCACAGAAATTTTCAAACAGATACTCTCGTTAAAGAAATTTTACTTCAAAAATAGAACATGATTTATGTATTTCCATAATCAATTTCTCATATCCATGTATTGATGGATAAAATTCTACTGTATTTACAGAGATAAAATTCATTTTTTGCTGCAGAGCTGTTATATTAAGGGATGCTCTGTCAGTTCGCAACGTTAACCGAAGGCAGATATTTTTCATGTATGAGAGAAAGTATAATTACTCGAATTCGTATAACATTTAATTTGTTCGACAGGTTGCCTCGAGCCGGTTATTTTTCTAATGACAGCCTGGTTTAGGGTTTTGATTTGTTTTCCTACGATATGTTTTCACCGTCAAACGCGCTTTTTATTAATTTTTAATTTTAATATTTTTAATTAATTTTAATATTTTTAATTTATAAAGCCTTGATTTGAGAGTTTCAGTTCATAAGTTCGGTCAAGAGATGGTGGACCTATCATACGTTAACATTTGCTTCAAATATTATGCTTATTAAATATCATTAAAATTTATAAGTCTCGTTAGATTCATCACGACATAAATATTTTTTTTAATTGGTTGTGTCGTTTTTGAGTCAGTTCTACTTGTCTGTCTAGAATAAAATTTTAACTTTTAAATGCGTATTAGTATCTATGTCTGTTTTTTAACCTTTTTTAATCTTCAGAAGATTATTTTTTTAACACGCTTTTATAAGCTTCACCTGTATGTTTGTTTGTTTGTAAAGGAATCTTTGACCGTAAAATTCACCCACTTCAAAATTTTAGATTAAACTGAAACTTTGCACACTTATCAAAGACCGATGACAATACAATAATATAATAAGTTTGTTCCATTATCCTGACCAAGATAAAAAACTTACAGCAAGCAAGCTAACACGTTGTTTAGTACGTACGTTGCGCTGCCTACCCCATAATCAAATGCCATAACGTTTTTTAGTCTTATAATTCATATTAGAGTTTAAAAAATCTAAAACAACACGCTTTTGTGAACTAAAAAATGTGTTTTTTAGTTCATAAATGCGTGTTGTTTTGTTTTTTAATTACGTGTTAAAATATCTATGTTTGAGGTACCCTGACATCTTCTACTCTTGCTGGGTTGCACAAAACATTGTCAAAAAATTGGATTTGACAATGACCTTAGCTTATGATAATACAATTACAGTTTTCATACACGCAAGAACAGTTTACTGTCGTATTCAAGTTCCCTGTCAACATTAGATTGTATTCACATAAAAACAAAATCCTTGATTACACAGAAAAATATCGTTTTTCAAGTCAAATTTTGAAAAAAATGCGTAGAAAAATGCCGTTTCGAAGTAAAAATTGTGCAAAAAACTATGTTATACACAGTCTAGAAAAAATGTCATTTCAATCGATCAAATTTTTCGAACAGTATTGAATTAAAATTCTACAACGCTTTTCTTATAGAGAAATATGTGTGTTCACAATCTAAGGCCATTTGTCAAATCTAATTATTTGACAATCCTTTCTGCAACCCAGTAACTGTATACAAAATCAGTGCTCGGAATACAAAAATATTACATAATTTATGCAGTCGTTAATTGTTTCGCAAGCTTAATTTTCTCCACATCTGCGTTTGAAAGTTACGTAATTTAATATTATTTCAGCGAGATATGACCAAAAGATTTGGTAAAATCTCACGTCTGAGTCAACAGATTTAAATTTAATGCCGCTGTTGTGGTAGGAAGTTGGAACGTGCGTGTTAACCAAATGCAGGCATAGGAACCACACTGCAAAACATATCTCGCTCTAAAGCTTCTATAACTCTATGATAAGTTTAGCAATGCTTTTAATTTTATTGTCCTAGTTGCTGGTCCAGAACATAGAACATTTCATACCAGGGTCGGCTTAAATAAATTCGAAATACAACCTCGATATAACAAAGCTGATGGGAATTAGAAAATATTTGTTATACCAAGTAATTCATTATAATGAAGTTTATTATATAGAGATTAGGTTGGTCTAAGATTCGTTTTAACAAGTTAAGAAAACCCATTTTTTTATGAAAAAATATCTTTAAACTTTAAAATTGTGGCCAATGTACTTGCGGGAATTTCGAACTCTTTAGCGATGTCTAATTTTTTCTTTGAAATATTCTTGTCTACATACTTAATGATTTTTCGGTTCTCTGCGACCTTTTTCATTTCTCAGCCGCTGCAACTTTAAATTTACTAACAACAGTGACCAACAACAGTGCTTACATTACTTTACATCAAACAACAATGATAGCCTTACGACAAATTGAACGTGTCTGAACCTGTCGAGACATGAATTGTTGTTGTTATTGTGGAATTGTGTGTGATTGATTGATAGGATACGTTATGTAAAGGTTATAAGTTAACAAAAATCGTTAAATAGAGGTAAATTATACTTTCTATTCATATTCTGCAATGATTAAAAATTCGTTATTCGTTATGACAAAAAGTATTCGTAATGCAGAGGTATATTTTGCATTAACTTTTACGGGCAGTTCTAGGGGATTTCGTAAAATTGGTTAAATCAAGGAAAATCGTTGTATTGAGGTTCGTTATATTAAGGTTACACTATATATAGCCTATGTCTATTCGGAAGGTTCATTCTAAATATTGGTGAGAATTTTTCGAAATCGGATAAGTAGTTTCGGAGATTACTACATCCAAACTTACAAACTTTAGCTCGTATAATATTAGTATAGATAAAAGCGAGGTATTGCAAAATATGTTAGCTTCACAAAACGACAAAATTAAAAAAACCCGGGTCGCAGTGCCAAAACCCTGCCGACAATATAGTGTATTTGCTTGTATAGGACCGTGTGGTTTTAGACTTTTATTATGTGAAATTAAGTTTGTTTTTGGGCAAAATAAAAAATTTAACCCCTTAATACACCCCTTAAGATAACATTTTTTTCTTAATTGTAATCTTATTATCAATCTAACGTCTACACCGAATTAAAGACACCCTTCAATAAATAAGTCACTATCTGCAAATTAGTGTTTTCAAAAAATGTGTAAGTCCGGTCCTGTTGGGCCGATTTTACTAAAATTTTAGAGGCACTTTTTAATTGCTATTAAAGGGTTAAATTTCAATTTTGAAACGATTCTGAGATATTTTTCGGTATTTTGGGGCCCAAAAACTTTTTTCAACCCCTAAAAGCCACCCTTAAATTGATCCGATTAGGCCCATTTTAAATAGGCTTCGTGCGGTCATGGATCCCAACATGTGTGCCAAATTTCGTTAAAATGAATTAACTCCTTCGAAAGTTATAGCCCGCACACATATATACCTATATATATAAATATATATATATATATATATATATATATATATATATATATATACATATATATATAAACATTTTTAAAAATGGTGCCAAAGTGTTTAGGAGGTTATGAAACGTGGAGAAATTTTGGTCCAACCCCTAGGTCCCGCCATCCGACCGACGCCAATAGTGTATGTTGCCATATGGCAAATACACTAATAAAGCCGAGCCTTTATAACACCAACTGCGTGTCACAACACCACAGTGCAACGTTACAATACCTGAGAGTACCATTGAAAATTCAGTGGAAGCGTTGTCAGCGTCGGGTAATGGAGGAAAGCGGCGAAATAGGCGAAATTCGCGTTGCGTGCGTGCGTGCCGTTTAACATAACGGGGATGCGCTTGTGTAAACAATACTGTTGTACCACGTTGTTTACATTGCTTTTCCAACCGACTCGCGCGTCACGTGGACATACGCGGTATATACGGAGGAAAAGAAGGCGGAGACGCCATCTCATTGTACATTCAAATGTCCCAGGGAGCTCTGATAAACGGACTGGCGCACATATATCTGTATAGCGTGTTCCAAACATTTCTATGGGTTATATACCAAGAGCTGTTACAGTCAAAGCCCTCTAAGTGCACAGCTCGGAACCGAGGCCCATCCTTTAAGTGCACACTTCCCCTACGATCTTTTTCATCCCCACTCTTCTAACTCCTATAGCTATCTTTATTCAATCAGATGCTATAAACAATATCTCTAAAACTCTATGAATATGATGGAAATGGAAAGTTTGAAAATAGCGCGCTTACGGTCGCACGTGATTGGTCGCAGATTATTCGAAGTGGGGGCTGGGGAACGTGCACTTAGAGGGCGAGTTCGTGTGCAGTAAGAGAGCGTGTGCATTTAGAGAGCGTGCACTTAGAGGGCTTTGACTGTATGCATTTTTGGGTAGGTATTTGAGGTACTGTTTAATATCTGAATACAAAAACACAGACCTGGCTGAAGGGTAGCGGGGCTTAACCGAGCTTCAAGTTTTTAAATTAGAATAATTTTTGGTAAAAAAAAATCGTTGAGGAATTTTGAAATTTTTAGTACTTTGAAATTTAGTATGTTCGGAATTTAAGCCAAAAAAATATTAGTAAAAAAACTTTAAAAACAAGCTTTTATTAAATTGTACTAAAAAAGAAAAAATAACTCAATACTTTAGATTCATAGTTATAAAAGCGTGGGTTGTAAGCTCTATGATAATATCGACCCACGCTTTTATAAGTATGAACCTAAAGTATTAAGAGTTATTTTTTCTTTTTTAGTACAATTTAATAAAAGCTTGTTTTTAAAAAGTTTTTTTACTAATATTTTATTTTTAAATTTTTAGTTATCTACGCCTTTTGGCCGCCATAATGGAATTTAAATAACGCCACACAGTTTATTGTATTCTGCTTTTCATATCCTCTCATTTGATACCCATATCAAGGGGGTTTTTAAATCTAACACAAATAAAAATTCTTGCAATACGTTTTCGTGTCGAATTGTCTGATTTTTGGGACACAATGTACACAGAATTTAACACATCCACTCCCGAGTTGACTAATGAGACGGAAATCGATGGTTGATTTTATTCAAAAGGAGAAATCAGTTTTTCAAAACCTTTCGCACATGGCAAAATGTTTTTGCCAAACATCAATTTAAATATGCAAAGAAAATGTTTTTTTTTTTGCACCAAATAAATCAGAATTTCCTGATTATTTGTTTTGTTCTTACACATCGAAATAATGATTAAATTTAAAAATAATTCAAAAATGGTGCCACCTAATTTCATTTGTAAATAATTGTACATTTAAATTAATTAAAAAAATGACCGAAATGTATTTTACCGAGGCTTTCAGTATATTGAAATAAAGTTTGCCGGAATTTAATTTTTAATGTTAAATTACAATTATGTGCAGATAAATTAAATGTGCATATATTTTATTTTTTATTCAACGTGCAGCAGATGCCGTTATCGAAACAGGAACGCTTCGTACAGAAGTTGGTGTGCTAATTAACGCTTATTCAATTTCGTTTAGTTTTTATGCAGTTTGTCTAATAATTAACGAACTTTTTTTATAAATTAAAATAACATGTTAGTAGGGAAAAAATAATTCATTAACACTGAAATCTAAATGTCAAAAAATAGCAATAAAACAATTGCAAATAAATTGATAGATTAAGTTATTTTCAGCGTTGCCAAACGTCCCGATTTTTAAATCAAAATTAAATGTCCCGCGCGGGACAGGCTCAGTCCCGCTTTTCGGGGATAACTCGACCGTGCGTAAATAATTATTCTCTTATTGTAAGTTGCAGTTTGTAACACTCACTCCTCAGACTATTGTTTGAAACGCCATATTTTTCTTATGAATAAAACTTTTTTGATTTTGATTTCTGTTTTTTTTATTTTTTTTTATTCAGAAGACGAATAAGACTCAACTGTTTAACGATAGGGTAAATCTGATTTAAAATATCATATTTTTATTAAAGTACATTTTCTATGGCTATTTTTGCTACCTATTGTCACGTAAACGTAATTTGAACTCAAATAAAAAGATAAATATTTAAAAACTTCTGATTATATACGTTTTTTTACTATGTCCCGCTTTCGACGAAAGAATCCCGCTTTTTTCACTCAAAAAGTTCCAAAATCCTGACTTGGCAAAAAAAAATCTGGCAACGCTGGTTATTTTTGACAGCTAGTTGAATCATACGTGTTTTATATTTGTCGATAAAATGAAAAAAGAGCAATATCAATCCGTAATTCGTTTTTTAAAAAAACATGCGAATATATAAAACTGAAGATGGATGCTGTCTATGGGGACCCTTCATCACCTATGACCGCGGTATATAAAACGAATAACGGGTCGATATTGCTCTTTTTCCATTTTGTCGAAAAATACAAAACACGAATGATACAACTGGCTGTCAAAAATAACCTAACCAATGAATTTATCTACAACTTAGCACGAGGTCGTTTAAAAGTCTGCAGTACACGATGGTAAAATCAATTTTACTCGTCAACCCCATCTGTCGTCAAAAACGGATACTTATTGACCAACCCTCTATGTAATTTGTTTCTGGAATGATATAGGAGCTATGATTAAAAAGAAAGGGGGAGTAATTAGTGAGATTAAGTTTGAATAGCATAAAATACCAACTTGATGTTTTACTGTAACAATGAGCTTCAACAATGCACTCTAAAAACGACATATAAAATGCGCCAACAAAACGAGATGCAATTCTACTCCAAAGTGTAATTAAAAATGTCACTGGTTTTAAATTATGTACCGGGAAAAAAGCTAAACACTCACTATAATTAAATTTTCATTAAAACTGATAATTTTTTAATAAAACGTGCTGCATATGGGGTCGTCAATAGCTATTGGTAATACGCAGTCATTGACAATTATCGAAGTGTGTGATTTATTGCAGCAATAAAAATAAAATTTCATTTAATTTTAGCTTTTTTTAGTCGATAAAAATGGACGAGTTTTTAATTAAGGCATGCACACGTCGGTTTTTTTAATTCATATTTTCAATTTCTTTGATTTTTGAAATTTAAATTCTTTAGCGGCATATCTGTCTGAAAAAAGTAAAAATCGGGGGGAAGTAGAATTGTCCGCAAAAGGGGAAGTAGAATTGTCCCCGAAAGGGGAAGTTAGTCTCCTAAATTACATGAAACTGACAAGGACAGAATTTTAAATGTGTGTGTGTAAATATTATTAATTAGTTTGACTAACAAAAAATTAAACTACGGAATAATATAAAAAACTAAAGAACTTAAACTTCTTATGTGAGCTTACGAGGGTGAGGCTTATTATAATTTTTCTGTAGTTTTGTTTCTTAAATAATTTCAACGTTACGTGGTAGTTTCTATGATAAAAATACTAAAAAACACAATATGTGTTCTTATTTTTAAGGAATTTAATTAGTATTTAATAAAAAAAACGTAATTAAATCACTCTCCCGTCACGTGACAACGATCACCAATCAGAGTGCATGACGTCACTTATTCGTAAACATCAATTGACGCTGTTCACGCTGTCAAAAGCTTTCATTGTTTGGTTAATATTTAGTGTGCAATGTATTATTATTATATAACTATAGCAACCAGTACGAAAAAACTTTACACCACCCCGTCAGTTTAGCAGCGTTTATGAACACATGACATCACAACTCGGTCACGTGACAAATATTGGCGTTTCGGAGTGAAATTTGAAACGACATTTAAAATACATGATTTTTAAAGCTTGAGTCGTATTTAAGAAATAATAATAAATATTTGTGGCTATATTGGATACTTATACACGATTTAAGCAGGGGCGTAGCTACCGCCATATATGCCGTATCAATTATACGGGGCCCCCGGACCACGGGGGCCCCCAACGTGCGTAAGCAAAAATTAATAAAAACTTCCCAAATTTTTTTTTATTTCAGAAATGACAAAAGTCAAAAAAAGCTATTTCTTTTTTTCCCGCGTAAAGCGTCGTTCAAAAGTTGGCAACACCCTACATCGGTTATCGCGGATTTCCCCTATAGATAGCTAGCTATCATCAGCTATAAATGATTTAATAAATCAGTTTGCCGAAAAAAGGCAAGGACAGTGTATATTCAATTTGAATTGTTTGTAAAAATTTTGGAAAAAGTGACAGATAATTATGAAGAATAAATATTTCTTTTAATTTTATGCAGACATTTTTTTTTCTTTTGTGAGAAATCTTTACCCTTCCTAAGGGCCCCCAAACAATTTTTTATACGGGTCCCCGCCAAGGCACGCTACGCTTCTGGATTTAAGACACTTTCCCAAAAATAGTCAACATCCCTATTTTCTCAAATTTACTACTGCTCCATTTAACTGTCATATGCGTAAAGGTTTTATGGAAAGAATTTAGATGTAATAAATCAGCAGGTATCGATTTCTGTAATAACCATTAATAAAATGCGTTTAATAGTTATTTTTTATAAGCGATTGTTTATGCATAATATGAAACGATTTCGGTCACCATAAAAATAAACGTTAGAATACCTAATCTCGTCATAAATGGATCTGTGTAAACTGGGACCACATGCATTGCGTTACTATAAAGCTATATGGTGCAGTGGCGTACATTTTTTATGTATAAGACATCTTTACTGGCGTTGCTCCCAAAAAAATCTGCTATAGAATAGCTCTGTGACATGATGGATGAAATGGTTTATCGCGGATGTAACACCAACGACCACTCTCCTTGGATAGTTTTTTTCTAACTACCTGGCTGTACTGCACGCACTAAATTACAACCTGGGTGGTGTCTTTCTGTAAAGTAATACAAAAATTGGGGAAAAACAGTAATAATCATTCTTGGAGATGATGAGTCGAAATTAAATGCCTTAAAATACTCCACTAAAACTTAAATATCTCGGGAACTACAGGTCAAATCGCGAAAATACAAAGTGTATTGTGATTGTCAGAACTAAATCTCTCCAATAATACCAGTTCCGAGTACCAGAAGCAGTCCCAGATAATAATAACATTGGAAAATCGCGATACAACTCGAACCAAAAATTCCAAACCGAAAACCAGCAAATCATATGCAGAGCGTCAACCGGCCTATCGTTTGAAACTAAAATCAAATAAATCGGGCGAGAACTTAGAAAATGACAACCATTTGAAGATTGATGAAACCCCATTATTCCTTCTCAAAGCACACAAGTCTGCCCATGATTCCATGTCTAATTCAAATTCAAATTTATAAATATTTACAAAAACGTCATACATGTAAACAAACAATCAATTATTATAGGGCGAATAATAGGGATGTTGACTATTTTTGGGAAAGTGTTTTAAATCGTGCATAAGTACCTAATATTGCCACAAATATTTATTATTTTTATTTAAATACAACTCAAGCCTTAAAAATCATGTGTTTTAAATCCCGTTTCAAATTTCGGTCCAAAACACCTATACTAGTCGCGTGACGTCACCTGTTCATACCAAAGGAGGCTCAAAAGCTTACACGGGAGCTACCATCCTATAGATGCGTATTCTGTGCTCATAAACGTTAGTAAACTGAGGTGATGAAAAGTTGTTTCGTAGTCGTTGCTATAGTTACATGTAATTTGACGTTTCCTATAAACAAATAATAATAAATTACACACTAAATATTAACCAAACAATGAAGTTTTTTTTTTGACAGCGGATGAATATATGACGTTATGAGCTCTGATTGGTGTCTGTTGTCACCTGACTTGAGAGTGATTTTATTAGGTTTTATTTATTAAATATTAATTAAATTCCTTAAAAATAAGGAAAAATATAGTGTTTTTTAGTATTTCTATCATAGAAACTACTACATTTCGTTAAAATTATGTTTTTGTTTGAATATTGTCAACATCCCTATTCATTGACGGAATCTAATCTAATCCCACGACTACCAGGGCATTTTGTTTAGTTTTAAATTCGTTCGAACAATGGACATTTTGGATAGTAAGGAATCTTTGAAATATCCTATCGTACTTCCCTGAAACTGGAACGTCTCTATATGTATATATGAAAGCTTAACATGTTCCTTTTAACGCTCAGAAGTAAATGATTATTTTACGATCGTCTTTTATAAAAAAGACGCAGCGAGCGATAAAAATGAAAGTAATAAAATATAAAAACGTGCCACGAAACGCCATTTTATGCGTTCCTACGACTGCCGCGAATCATTTCTGATGTTCTGTGGAATAAATCAAAATTTCCACATTGGATTTCATCTATCTATAACTGACAATGTTTACAGGTTTTTTTTATCATCTCTCATTTGATTTTAGAGTTAATCTTTTGAATAATTCGATTCTGTAATAAAACAAATTAAAGGTAATTTTCCAGTAAGTTTGAAAATAATATTGAAATAGTCAGTCAACGTTGTTTGAATTGATCCATAAAATCAGTGGCGCGCAAAGGAGGGAGTGAGAACACAAAATCTGACAGTCGCTTATGATATGACAATCAATAAATATTTTTTTTCTAATAATCTAAAATAGAAACGTCTTGTGTCAGTCCGTTACTCGAAAATTCTCCAACAATGAACCTTAGATTCATGAAAACACAGTTTATTGTGCTCGGTAAATTCGGATGATGTGATTGTTTTCAGCTAAAAACGTCACGTTGTTTTCTTTCAAAGTTAGGTTAAAGTAAGTTAGTTAGAGTAACTAAAGCTACATTATTACGCTCTGACTAAATCCAGACCACAGACTGTCGTAGATTCGAATCCCACCTTCCCTCATGGATCTTTTGTGACGTCGATTTATTTGACACATCTTTGATATATTTAATGTAGCTGGCCAAAATACCGTATGGTGGAAGTTAAATCCTCAAGTGATATTCTCTTGTATATGTGTATTGTGCAAACTCCATGTACCGTCGCTCGATTTAACGTCAAACTCCCTAAAACGTCGAAATGACTCGACTTTGGTTGGTTTACCTTTTTGTCCATGCAATGATACACTCTATGTAGCATCACACCCACTCTAAATAACGACCATATGTCATTATAAAGCAAGTAATTTCGGCAACTTATAAAGCACCCACTGTTTGTAGGCACTTTCTAAGTTGCCAAAATTGATAAGAACTGCAGCTTTATTGTCTAGCGTTGTTGTTATTTGTGTTAATAGTAATGTTCGTAAATTAGTTGCGTTATTATTGAATAATACTATAATAGTAAAACAGTATTGATTTTTCTTTCTCTCCATATAACGGCAATTCTCTATAAGACCAGAAAATGCTCAGTATAAAGTTTGTAATACTCGACACGGTTCTAAAAGGTTCTGAACTTAGTCACAAACAGCATCGCAAATGCGTAGTTTTGTGGGAAAGGAAGACTCCTACCACCTCTCAGCTACCGGCACAGTACGTGCACTCGTCGGTGATTGGTTAACGTTCGTTGTCTTGTCAATTGTCGCTTTCCTGCTATAAAGTACAGTCCAGTACGCCATTATTGTTTCTTTGGTTCTTCAAGATGCCTAATACGGTGATTCAGATGATAATTGGTCTGCTGAGAACCTCCAAAGTCCCACACCAAGTACGAGCAGGATGGATGACTTTCGTGCAAGGAATTAGACCTTTAGATTAAAGAAAAATTAAAAATAATAATATAGCGCGAGTTCGTAGTTTTTTTCAACCGACTATACCTGCGCAAACCTCCATTTGCATCTAACTTCCGAGCCTTTCAGATCCATGACACTGCGTATGTGGACACAATTGGATATACCTTTAAAAAAATCCGGACCGGTCAGATAGAAATAAATAAATTGACGAGGGTCATTAAAAACGAAATTGGAAAATCAATGTTGGCACATAGAACTGTCAATAACTTTGTGCATTTTAATAAAAAATGTAACTAAAAACTAATTGTATAATCAACATTGAAATTATGGTCACAAACGAATATTTTATCTGGAACGCGCTTAAAAGCGCTTACCCATAAATGAACTAAATTCAACAGAAAACGTTGCACAGTGAAAGTTTTCAGTCTTTTGTGCAAGTATCCGTCTGAAAAGTGTATTTATGTCACGTTATTTCAGAGATTCTTTTTATTTCAGTTAAGTTCATGAACAGAAATGGCGCTCTTCCATGATGGAACAGTACACTATACGTGTGTTGCAGAAGTAGTTTAATGCAATATCCGTTACTGCAACGGTTGCTATTTATTTTGATTCACAACAATAAGATCGTGGTAATGCATTTGTATGTCTTAAGTTTAAAACTAAATTGTATAATATGTTGACAAAAATGCATTCTTTTCGTTTATCGGAGCATCGATTTAAGATTTCACGAGTTAGGATTCATCTGTTTTGGTTACTAAATTATTACTTATAATAATAATAATTAAAAAATTATAATGAGCCTCACCCTCATAAGCTCACATAAGAAGCTTGACTTCTTTAGTTTTTAATATTATAATTACGGCGAAATCATTACACATTTCAAGAGGACACTTTGATGTTTATGTCATGTGAAATTTCTCACATGGACAGATCGTCACATTCATACCATAGTTTTATTTACATACTATAATCTACAGAAAAGCATTTTTAATATGAATTATCTGTAGCATATCAACATCATAACCTCACATTATGTGATGTTTCAGCATATATTTGTATTTAAAAAATGTTTAATCCGAAAATTGATCTGATATCTGAAAATAGAAAATATGATATTTAATATTTTCCTTTCTGAATTGACACGAAATATATATTATGAGTTCCTACCGTTTGTACGTCAAATTATAGAAATTATATTGAACTTCAATTGTTCGTAATTTTAAAAGTCAGATTCAAGCCGAATATTCTTGTCTTACTATCTTGCGAATCACACTACAAGCTTCTGTCCTTGTCTGTTTCATGTAATTTATGTGGCAGTTCTACTTCCCCTCGATTTCTTACATTTCTCAAACAGATACGTCGCTAAAAAAGTTAAATTTTAATAATTTATTTGGTCAGGTTGAGATACAAATGTATCTATGTGACATGTCAAAGGAGAAAAGTACAAAATACGTGATAGGTACATCATGAATAAAGTTTAAAATAATCGATATTATAATGGCACGCTTCAGTGAAGATTACATTAATTTTATTTTTAAACTTAGGTATTGGTAATTTTTTTATTGATTGAGGTAGATTATTGTAATCATTATAATATTTTACGTAAAGAAATTTGGAAAATATAATAGTATAAGATATACTTTTATTATAGAAAAACAATTCCAAAATTTTTTTTTTTTTTAATATAATTTATTTATTTATGAGCGCTTTCGACGATAGTCATCTTCAGATAATACATATTTTATTTACAACGTAAACTGTTAAAATTTAAAAATTTTTTTAATTTTTAACAGTTTACGTTGTAAATAAAATATGTATTATCTGAAGATGACTATCGTCGAAAGCGCTCATAAATAAATAAATTATATTAAAAAAAAAAAAAAAGTTTGGAATTGTTTTTCTATAATAAAAGTATATCTTATACTATAGATTATTGTAAGATCTCCAAATTGTCTGGGTATTACTTTTTTTAACAAGCTGTCTCAAAATATTAAAAATTGTGGCTAATTACCAAAATTTGAAAAGTGCTTGAAAGAATTTTTGCTAACAAGTGCTTTTTATAATTTAGACGAATTTTTGTTGGGTCATGAACGACTGTGTTCTTGATGGACCTACTGTCCTTGATGGACTTTGAATTGACAATTTGTATCCACTATGGCACCACAAATAAATTATTATTATTATTATTAAAATTGTTCTGAGTATTAGACTCATTATACTTAGGTAGCAGCAGTGCTTCTTTATTCTTTTGTGTCATTGTTATCATTATTTCTGTTAAATGATGACATATTTATTTTGGCAAACATTGCCAAGTGATATAAATATAGCGATGGTAGGGTTATAATTTTTAAATTTTGGAAAAGTGTTTTGCAGTGATCCCGAGTTGCAGCTCGAGACAAAATACGTACTGCTCTTTTTTGGATTTTAAATGCTCTATGGATAAACGTTGAGCTACCCTATAATAAAATTCTGTATTGAAGGATTGATTAGTTACTAGAACACTAAAATGAGACCTTGTGCCGCGGGGCGTCATAATGATCGACCAAACGGCGATCAATCACGTTTACGAACAAAAAATTGAATATATTCTCGTAATTTAAAGACAGCGAGATAATTCTTTCAGTATTATTCAAGTTATTTTTAACATTAGTAGATTTAACATACGCTTGTAGCTACGTACCAGCTGAATTAATTTAGTATAATAGCTTTAGTCTGCTATAATTGTTAAAAAACATTCATTGTTGTAGCACTATATTAGAAAAATTTATTATTCCAACACGTCACCGTCTGGACTTAAATGTTATGAAGGATTAAAAATGTTGAATTGTGTGCACCGTAGAGTAATTGATTAACTCATTCCGCCGCGAAAGTGGAAAGATTCTGGTTTAAATCCAGACGGTGACGTGTTGGAATAATAAATTTTTCTAATATAGTGCTACAACAATGAATGTTTCTTAACAATTATAGCAGACTAAAGCTGTTATACTAAAGTTATTTTTAACGTCATCATGTGACATTATCGTTTTTAGTATTTTCTTCTGGTGAAAACTTCCGAATTTCATAACTTTTGAATCATCTTCGGTTCGTAATGTGACACTTTTATTAAATATTGGTTAGACCGCCGATGTTAAAGTTGCAAAAATATGGCCTGAGTATATTTAAGTAGTAGAAGTTTGGTGTCATGTCGGGTAAGTCTGGCTTGCAGTAGTTCTCAAAGACTAACAAGTTTTAAACGTGCACAATACACTTTCTAAAGTTTTACAACGATTTTCATTTCACTGCTTTAGACTGTATTATGTTTCCTGAAAATAATACAACAACGAGTTTACTTAAATATATTTTTATTTTGTTATATTTTTTTAATTCCTCCAACTTCCTTTTTTCGCAAAAATTAAAAACTACTAGCAATTTATTTACAGCTGAAAAATAAATAACCTAAAACAATATTTAAGTATATTAGCGAACCCGTTCGAATACTAGGCACCGTTAAGTGATCAGTTACGTAATATAATAGGGTGGAAATAAAGTTTTTCTATATTCTATTCAGAGATTGAAACCAGATGGTGACATTTGTTTTTTCTGAATATTATTTTTTGTAGTGAAGTCGTTAAAATTTTTAAACTGTATTTTTTTAATGAAAACATTATTTTTAAGATATTAACTTAGTTTTCGTCATTAGAGAGAAAAATAATCTCCAAAATGGCGTATCAAATATTAATTTAAGGAAAACACCTTTGAGAAATAATTTAAACCGATAGTATTTTGTGGTTTTTAGCTCCATAAAGCGTTAGTTCATTGAGCATGTGTGCGTTTTTTTTTTAATGTAATTTGATAAAACTGCAAAGTTCGAAACGATTTAAAAATCGCTCTGATACTTTAGAAAAGATTTTGATTCTAATGAATACACGTTCTCTGATGTATCTTTTTTAGCTTAGTTCAGAACACTCGTAAGTAAAATATACGGAATTTTTATTTTTTTATTGGAATCAGTGTGACTTTTCTACCAGCACTGTACTTAAATAATAAATGCTTTTATCAAAAAAGAAAAACTATTATAAAAACAATTTTCTTTATATATAACTTTATTTCTGATAGATTTCTAAATTTATGCGTAGGTACGTAATTTTACGGGGGTACCGATTGCAGTGATGTTACCGTAGTTACCATAAAACTATGGTAACAGCACTGATACCTTCACATAATTACGTACCGGCACCTTCAGAAGACGGACATATATTTGATTATAATTCACTTTATGTACCAAAATATTTACATTAATTTGTTTGCGAACGGCATGTGGCAAATATTACTAATTTATGGCGAATTGTGAATTGATGAGGCATAAAATTTATTTGTTCACAGAGAACACAAATCTATGAACAATTGCACATAATTAATTCAAACAATGAACAATTATATGTACCTACTAGTTTTAAATATTTGGGAAAAATAATTTTAATATCGATTTAGTAAAAACTTGTGCATATTGTATAGGTATATTGTTATTTTATAAATATTGACTTCATAATGTACATCATTTATTTATCGTATTTAATTCGTGTACAATTCTGTAATAAAAGGAGGTGCTTAATTAATAGTAACTAATAACTTGCAATATATTATAACAAAATATACTAATTGTTATAAACATTCATTGTAATAATGCTAAATTAGAAAAAAAATATTTTTTATCCACCAACACCGTCGGGGCTTAAACCCGAATCTTTCCACTTTCGCGGCGGAATGAGTTATCAATTACTCTACGATATCTAAACCATCAATGCATCATAATAAAGCAAAATGTAACATTAAATTCACTACATGCGAGAGCTGATTTTTTTTAGACATGAATCATCTCAGTAGTATTTTGAATACGAAATACTTCCGTATTTATATTAAAATATAGATACAAATGTTGAAATGAACCTAATTGAACACCGTCGTTAAAATACTTCTCTCAAAGATAAAAACTTTTAATGCTTTAACAAGTAGTAACAGTAATTACATAATTCAAACTTGTGTATCTATACAAGAAGGCACTATATATTAATTATTATTACCTTGCAGTTCGCATTTATTACTGCAAATATTAAATCTGTAGCATGATAGTAGTATAACAGTAAGTTATATATTTTTCCTTGAAGTAGGTAACATTCCAATGGATACAACAGTGTTATCAGTTATAGGGAAATTTTTCTAGTTAGTAAATTTTAGTCACAAAGATTTGAAACTTGGATTGACCAGGTTCTAGTGTCTCAGTTTTTGTTAAAAATAAACTACTCGCTGAAAATTAGGGTTTGAGAGAAATATAGCCCAACCGATTTTTTCATATTTCTTTATTCGGGTTTTGCTACTTTCAAAGTTATGTAATGAATCCTAGTTTTACAATTCTAATTTCAAGTTTATCGTAAATTCAATATTAATATAACGGGGAACTAGATTTGTTGAAATTAAAATTAAAAAGAACTCGGATTAGAAAGAAATAGAGTTTTTTTTAATTTAATTTTATCTAGTCCAATTCTTCGTTATATTAAAATTTAATATTCAAAAAGGACAGGACAATCGATAATTTATTGGAAACGTGTATGTATAGTAGTGCCTCATTTGTCATTAAAACCTTTGTATGATGGGTAAAAAAAACTAATACGAAGGTTGATCCATAGTATCCGTGTTTGACGACAGATAGCGTTGACGAGTGAAATTGACTTTACCATTGTGTACTGCAAACTTTTAAACAACCTCGTGCTGAGTTGTAGATAAATTCATAGGTTAGGTTATTTTTGACAGCCAGTTTGTATCATTCGTGTTTTGTATTTTTCGACAAAATGGAAGAAGAGCAATATTGATCCGTAATTCGTTTTTTATACGAGTATCTCACCGTTGTCATAGATGGTGAAGGGTCCACATAGACAGCATCCAACTTCAGTTTTATTTCTGCGCATGTTTTAAAAAAAAAAGAATTACGGATCAATATTGCTCTTTTTCCATTTTGTCGAAAAACACAAAACACGAAAGATACAACTGGCTGTCAAAAATAACCTAACCTATGAATTTATCTACAACTCAGCACGAGGTCGTTTAAAAGTCTGCAGTACACGATGGTAAAGTCATTTTCACTCGTCAACGCCATCTGTCGTCAAACACGGGTACTTATTGATCAGCCTTCGTATAACTGCTTTAAAAATATAGACTAGAAGGGAGTTTTTCATTGGATATTTGGGGAGAAATATATGCAAAAGTCACTCATCAGCTATTAGTATGGCGGTGACAGGTTGACTTACAAAATGGCCGCCATACATTTAATAAAAGTTCAGTGAAAAAAAAAACAAGTTGTATTTATAAGACAGGTCATTGAACACACTATAACAGAATGTCGTTTGTTTATTATATGACATATCAGTATAAACTAGTTTAATAACTTTGACGATTATTGTCGAGGTTATGTTGTCTATGATGAGAACGAAAACTGTATATTATAGTTCAGAAATTACTCGTGGAAATTGCTAATTACATTTATTGCTTTGCGATATACGTATATTAACTACATATATATACGTCATTCCTGTCTTAAATAACTTCCCAGATTTACTCTATGTTGTATACAATGATCAAAATGCGACTGTATATAATAGAAAAATTCAAATTTAATATTTTTGTTAAGGGGGTATTCTCATGTGAACGCATAAATTTTACCTCTTTTTAGGGAATTTTTTTTAGACGACAATAACATTCAATCATTTTAATTATTTTATGTTTTTATTTGTATCTTAAACTGTAAAAAAAAATTTTTTTTCTCTTATTTTACATTTTTTATATATATATTTTTTTAATTAAATTAGACACTAAAAAAAGCAAGTGATGGTAATAGCGGCTGTTCATGTTGTCTGAAATAAAAAAATCCAATGAATTCAGTATGTATGTCGCTATCGGCCCTACCAAAATTAATCAATTTCATTGGAAAAAAAAATGGCAGACTGTAGATAAAAAGTTTGTTTTTTGTTAATTTTTTTGTTAAAAATCGTTAAAAAAATAAGAAAATATTTTCGAAAATAAGCAATTTTGGTACGGACGATAACCATTAATGAGTAGAAGAACATATATAAATTTCAAAGCAATCGGTTGAATACTTTTTTTTTAGGACCATGACAATTTTAGAAAATATTCCAGAAAAATGCGTTTAAAGTTTCAAGAGCCGACAAGTCGCTTACGGCGCGTCGGGCGACTATGAGTTCTAACATATTTAAAACTAGGAATTTCGGTCTCTATTTTTCACAGCATATTTTCGATAGGTTTTACTATTAAAATATGAAAAAAAAAATCGATTTTTCGAAGTCGTCACATGAGAATACCCCCTTAAAATTAACACTTGTGTCTGTAATTGCGTTTTCTTGTTTTTTTTTTGAGTTTTTCGCTTGATACCTGAATGGAAGAACATGTTTCTGGAATTTCTGTCTGTTCCACTGTCATATCTCAAAGCTCAGGATACTCTTTACCCAATTAATATTAGAGTAAAGATAATGTTCCCGTCGACATTAACACGAACGGATCTTTGGGGAAAATCTACCGTTCAATCGAAAAGCCTGCTAGAAAATGAACTGCAGACGGAGGTCTCGTTTTATATTTCATTCAAATATATAAAACAGCGACGGAGTTACGCTTCTTAACGCAGAACTCGGGACTGGCAGTGAAATGCGAAAAAACGATCGAGCGAGCGTTACGAAACAAATGAGTACATGCGTATTTATGTTCAGATCATAGTTTAGATAAGGAGAGGACTATAGAAATAAAGCGCATGCAGTACGTGGTTGATATTATAAATTCAGTGCAAAACCTCTCAGGTTCAAATCCCAAATTAACATAAATTATTTTTTTTTCGTTTCTATGACAATTTTTTATATACTATTAATATAAAGATGGACGAATTTACGAGCAAAATATACGCTCACGGGAGCAAGCCACGGGCAGAAGTTTGTTTATAATAAATACTGACAAATATCTTCGCTTTCTAATCGGTTCTCTTTTTGTGCAGTGCAGTTATTATAGATTTCCACGGTGACTTATTGATCACCTGTATTATATTTACAAAGATCATCCATATAATGAAAAGTTTTGACATAGGAGACTGCTTGGGCGAACTACAAACTAATAAAATGAAAATTGGTCATACCTACCGATCTATACCATTTTTTTACAGTTTTGCTTTATGACTGAAATAATTACGTTCTGTGTCATTGATTCATAAAAAGTAGAGTTAATGAGCATTTCCGAAGTAATAAATGTTTTTATTCAGTTGCAGTAAAATAAAAACCAGGAGTGTCGTTCAATCTATATCTGCGACCAAATCAAAAGATCGTCGCTTATGTCTATTTTTTGCAATACTTACTTAAGAGTTTAGATCAGAGCGTTGCCAGTCGTTCCGATATTTTACTACCCTTTATTAATTTTCATCTGTCCCGATGTCTGTCTGAGGGTTTGTAATCGAATCTTGTAAGTTGAATTTGACTCACTTATTTCCATTGTTCGATTGAGATGAAATTTTACACATATGTCTGGTTCTGAAGACAATACAATATAGTACATTGAATATTGTGGTAGATCCAAAATGGCCGCCACCACAAGATGGTGCATTACCTTCTCCTTTACAATCCCCTCCACATGAGTATCCATCAGCAGTGTGACTTCATTCTAAATCCAAAATGGCGGCCGACATAAAATGGCGGTATCATCTATTTCTTTACAACCCGCTTGATATTGTTATCAAATGAGAGGGTATGCCAAGTCGATTACAGTAAACTATGTGTCAGTATTTAAAATCCAATATGGCGGCTAAAAGGCAAAATTAAAAATTCGAAAATAAAGTATTAGAAAAAAAACTTTATAAAGACATGCTTTTATTGCAGTGTTCTAAAAAAGATAAAAATATGTGCCCATGTTCATTTCTTCGAAAAATAGACTACTAACTAGTAAGTGACCGACATATCCACTGAAATTCGTCACTCCCGTTAATGTTGGTTTTTTGGTTACTGCTCAGAACTTTTTAGTAAAAGCGCTATGATATAAAGCATCTCGTTTAAAACAAACAATATAGTATCCCATACAAATTGCTTCAGCAGTTTTCGAGTTGATCCGAACAAACAGATAGACAGATAAACAATGTGAAAATTTGTATTTCGGTTTTAATTTACAATTACATACAGACAATATTACGACTTTATTAATTGTATGTATCGATAAAACGTTTTTACGCAAGTTTTTAACATTCAAATCAACTCGACACATGTTTGGTAACTCTCTTCAACATTCACTGTTCCGGGATGGTTGAAATTTATGGTCTTATGAATGAAATCTGCTCAGTTCTTAACATTTCCATTTAATCAGTTGTGTTTTAACAAATAGAAAGGACGATAATTTTTCTAGTGATAAATTTTATTATATTTAAAACTAGCGGCCCAGTCCGGCTTCGCCCGGGTGTAAATGTAATATATAGGATATAAAAGATGAGAATCATTATCATTAAATCCTCAACGTGTATTGAATTTGCGCGAATTCAATCGCTTTTATTTGTGAATGTTCAAAAATTGAAGAAAAATCTTATTTCCCAAAAAGAAATTTAAAAAATTCTGTTGATCCGATCGCTACCAAACTTCAGAAGATCACCCGCTGGGCTAATCTAAAGATTGTCTGAAAATTTCATCAAAAATGGTCTACCCGTTTGGAGTCCATAGATTACATATACATCGTCTTTTATCTATATATATTATTAAAATGTAAAAAGTGGTTATTGTGACATAACGATAATAGTTGGACATATAGTATCGCGAAGTTTTTTGTAGTTATTGATATGTTCTTTAATATTGTAGAACATACATTTGTTCTATCATGAATAGTTTCCGCAGCGCATGCGACGAAAGATGTAATATGGCATTTTTTTACACCTTGGGTTACGTTACTAAAGTTTTAGTAAGGATCCCTAATATTTTCTAGCAATAAATATAGCCTATGTTACTCAGGGTGAATGTAACTTTCTAGTGGTGAAAGAATTTTTTAAATCGGCACAGTAGTTTTTGAGTTTATTCATAACAAACATACACACAAAAATACAAACCTTTCCTCTTTATAATATTAGTGTAGATAAATTAAAGTGAAAATGACTTGCCTTGATACAAAATTTAGATTAGATTAGATTAGTTTTAAAACATTGTATAACAGATACATTTTACTTGCATAATAATTGATGTTTAGGGTTGACCAATATAATCATCTATAAACAACAGGAAAATTTTAATTTTTCAAATTTGTGCTGACACATGCGGTTTTACTTATATTACAGAAAGAAACAAATTGCTACATAATTTATTTTGCTTTGTGGTCTCAGATATTCATTGTGAATTGTGATGTTAGTTTTTCTTTATAATAATATAACGGTTGGCTGCAATAAATTATCAGATATTATTATTTATACGACTCCGGTGGGACATTTAATTTCTCATTTGTGACAGCAAACTTGATTGCCATAATAATATTATTATGTTTGTTAAGTTACGTTAATTCGTTATAGTTTGTAATTAGTTTAGTTCAGTTCGCAAATCTTGCTGATTCGGAAGTGCAAGCATCCGTTCAAAGCAAAGTGATTCGTTTAATAGAGCATGTTATCGCCCTAACAACAATTTTACTAGCTAACCCTATAAAGTGAGTGTATTTTGCCAAAAGATCTATGAATAATAATATAATTAATAACTAGCGATACCTGTGCGAATAATTCGCACTAAAAAACGTTTTTAATTTCCACACTCTTTATTCTTTTTGTTGTATTACATTACAAAGCTCAGTGACGGTTCAAGAAAATATTTTTCTAAAACTGTCATATAGAGGCGCAAGTATCGAAAACGTTGAGCTGAAGCGCCGCCATACGAAAAGTATTTATACGTGAATTTTGATTTAAAATTAAACAAAAAAAATTACCGACCGTCAATCATGTTGACGTTGTTTCAAAGTTACCGTCAGATGGCAGCATTGCTGCATATACTGAATAAATGTATAATTGTTATAATTAATTATTTTGCAACAACAAAAGCAATAATAGATTTTTTAGTTGTTGATGTCGGTAGAGCAAGCAATTATCTATAAAATGATATAAAATTTAACCTTAGCGTATTAATATATATATATATATATATATATATATATATATATATATATATTATGACATGTTGAAAATCTCATGATCCAACGACCCTAGGGACTTGACAGACTCATTACTGGATACCCCTTGACGTCCTGAATCCGTAGAGCCCACGATTATGATTCTAGCATTTCTGGAAGCCTAAATATTGCAAAAAGAATCAAAAAGAAAAAATGATCGTGTGTATGCGCTTTAGACCGCACCGTTGAATGTATAAGGCGTGCTTTACTGGTTCATAATTCGCAGCCGACGTCAAATGAGCGCTACTTTTTGCGAGAGAGATAAGTTCATGTATTGTGTGCGTTAGAGAGAATTCGAATTCGATGCGTTGTGTGAGAATTATAGAGCTGGACGGTACGAGTCGACGACTTGACAGAGGACTTGCGTCTAAACTAGCGAGATATGCACAGCTATTGAAGGCCGATGTGTGTTTTTAACTTATAATACAGATATTTTTATACATGGAATTTTAATATTTGAAAGGAAGCATATTTTTTTGTGGCGAATAGGGACTGTTGTTATGGATTCTGGATTATCGTTGTAGTGTATTTCTGGAGCTATCTCGTTTCCGTATTTCGTTGTCGTTCTTGTCGAATTTTTTCCTGGTTCGAGAGTCCCGTATTTCCCTGGAAATCTTGTCGTTTGTATTTTTTGATTGTTGCGTAGGATTTAGCTTCCCGTGAATAATAAAAGTGTATGTCTGGATTAGGTCTGATCTGTTGTTAGGGAGTGATACCGTGAAATCATTGCCCCATACCCCTTTTAGTAGTTGTCGTTTTCTTGGATTTGTATTTCTGGAAGTTAGGGATAAGACGCTTAGGTTTTCCTGGAGTTAATTGTTTGAAGTTTGTGATATCGTCCATTATACCAGTGTGGCGCTCTTATTGAATATGATATCAGCTTAGGTTGGATTTGTTTCATATTCAGGATAGTGTTCCTACAGGTTCCGGGAATAAAGTTCCAGACTTCCCGAATAATCAAATTTTCATTTTGAACTAAACATTTTACTTTATCTGAACGGCAATTCTATGTGCATGCCCAGTAATAAAAATTTGTATTCGTTGGGCATTGATTGTAAATGCTAGGGTGTTCCCGAGGGATAACAGGAACACAAATTTGGTCTCGTTTTCGTGTTGTTACGACTTGTTTCGGTGTTCATACTGTTTGGTTTGATTGCACAGACGCTTATGTCCCGTTTGAAATTTTAATTTTATTTTTTCGGTATTTCAATACATTTTGAGTATTTTCCGAGACGAAAATTTCATTGAGATACCGGGCGTCCTGTTTAAGATAAAATTCTGTTGAAACTGAACCGTCATTTTATAGTGAGTTTATTGTCATTGCATCTTCCGGGACAGGTCCCGTTGGTGTCTTCAGACCCATCTACAGGGTGTCCTTGTCAAGTCGGTCAATTATATGAAGTGACTTCTAGCTGATTATTCAAGATTTTACCATCACTTTTGTTAGTAATCAGGATATCCAAAGACACATATACCGGGTGTCTTATTTAAGTCTGACAATTGCTGTGAATTGACCCGCTATTGTAAACCCTCAATATTTTAGCACACCTGTCAGCATATAGTGGCGTCACTACCGACATATACCGGGCGTCCTATTTAAGGAAGATTATTAATTCCCGTGGATCAGCTGTGTATTGTTTTATATTAGTTACTACGGATAATAACTGTGGTGTACCTGACCTTTATACCGGGTGTTCGATAAAACTGAGTGTATGCACCCTAGTTTCGCTGGTTCTTTCTCAAGTCCAAATTTCTTTTAACGTGTTTCTCGAATGTTTTGTAAATTGTGCTGTGAATTTTAAACTAGTAAAGATCATCATTGACCTGCCCCGTTCTAAGCCTCCTAGTCTGGACTATCTAGGTGTGGCAGCTAACGATCTGAGTCTTGGCGCCCTGTTACCTCCTGTCGGTGGATACGTTAGCCCAATTACTATCTTGGACGTGTTGGTCAACTGGTTGGTCAAGTGTTTGTGTGTTTTCGTGTTAGGTGATGGGATTTGATTAAGCCTTCTGTAGGCTGGTGGTTTTGTAATCATTTCCGGGAATTCTAGTATTGCGTGTTGTCTGTACTGTGTTGTCAATTTGTCGAGTGGTAGGTGGTAGGATTTTTTAAGCCTTCATTAGGCTATTCCGTTTGGAATTATTTTCGAGAACTCTACTATTGTGTTATTCTTCTGTGTTGTGTCGTTTATTTGTCGAGTGGTAGGTGGTAGGATTTTTTAGCAGCCATAGCAGGCTGTTCCCCAAGTCAGTGGTTGTTTATCTAAAGTGTTCAGTTGGTTTGAATGTTCCCCATCAATGTTTTGTTCGTACCACGACCCAGCATCCGCTGATCGCTAGCCGCGCATCTGATTAAATTCAGAAGTGAACTTCTTTCACTTGCTGTGGTACAAGGGTGATCTCTAGGCCCTGTGGCACTTCTCCAATCCCTTCTAATACCTCAGAACAGCTTGAGAAGGTTAAGGTCACAAAATGGCGCCTGCCAACGTGGGGCTCGGAGTTCTTTTCAACTGAAGCACTAGTTTGTTGTTTGACTTGCGGGTTTTTTATCGAAATTTTTTCTTTCGATTTTAGTCCCTTTGTGATTTTACCGATCTCGTATTCGTGTTTCGTTTCCGTCTATTTCCGTTTTATTTAAAGAAATTGGTAATAATTTTGCGCTGTGTGGTAAGATACCGTCTCGTCTCGTTAGGAAAATTTTGTGTTGCCTTCGCTTTTCCGGACGACCTTTCGTTTATCTTTTCGGCCTTTCGTTTATTTTTTCGGGCCTTTCATTTTTCTTTTCGAGCCGTTCTGTACCTGGATGGTTTTAACTAGCGTTACTTTCGATTTTCGTGTGTCTTTAGAGTGACGTTATCTTCTCGTCTTGCGTGAACATTATCGATTGACGCTCTAGTATTCCGTTACGAATATTGTTGTCTATTTTTTGTGTTACGTGCAAAATTTTCGAAGAAAATGGCAGCTTATTACGACATGGATCCATCGTTTCTGCGGATACATGAACTGAATTACGAGCTTCTGGTTCGTGGAATCGCCGGAACGGACGACGAGAACAGACGTAGGAGATGTCTGCGGCGCTTACTGGCCGAAGATATGCATCGTCCTGGTGTGCAATATCCCGAACCTTCCGCTTTTGACCTTGATCGAGATGGTGGAGAAATAAATAATAGCCTGTCGTCTGTTACTGAATTGGTAGAGAACTTTTCAGGTAGCAGCACGGATGAGGAATACGTACGAATCTCTAGTCGATTAAATCATCTCAAGGGTAGAATTTTCAGAATTCAGTTCACTGGTCAAGCCGAGACGAAGGTGTTTAGAGACAATAAATTAGTAGCTGTGTTGGCTCTTGAAGACGAAGTGGAGTCCAAACTAGAAGTAGTTGGTCCTGACACGACCCTAGTCAATTCTGTTTCCAATACATCTGCAACTTCTGTTGAACAACCTAACTTTGCACCTGTCTTCAAATGGGGTATAACTTTTGACGGTAAACAGTCGGTGATTGACTTCATTGAACGTGTAGAGGAGCTTCGGTTAGCACGAGGGATGTCTAAACACGCCTTATTTGGTTCTGCGGTTGATTTGTTTACGGGATCGGCGCTGCTATGGTATCGCGCCATGAAAACTCGTAAATTTACTGACTGGGACTCACTAGTGGCGGCGTTAAAACAGCATTTTTTACCGGCCAATTTCGATCGTCAGCTGAAGCACGAAATTTACCGCACTGTACAGAAACCCGATGAAAAAGTCGTTAATTTCACCACAAAAATCCAGAATATGTTTGCAAGATTATCGGTAACCCCCTCTGAAGAGGAGCAGTTTTGTCTAATTAAAGAAAATGTTTTGCCTTGTTATGGTCCGCACATAATGTCTCTAGAGAATGGTAACGTCACGGAGTTAATTGAACATTTGATTAAATTAGAACCAGTCCTAATGAAAATGGACGATTCTAGTCACAAAAGAACCTGTTGTAGTGGTCTTCAAGTTATGGAAGGGAGACCTATGAGTGAGAATACGACAACCCCTCTCGAAAATGCCAGTGATTCCCCAGCTGTCGTGAACTCCATTGTTTGCTGGAACTGTCACAATCCCGGCCACGTCTATGCTGAGTGTAATGAGCCTCGATCTCGCTTTTGCCATCGATGTGGCAGTCGTAAACATTTCGTTAACTCATGTCCTAAGCCCGCACCCAAGAATTTTGCCCTGTCGGGAAACGTAAAAGGCACGAAATAGTGAGGAGTCGATATTTCCGTTCACGCCTTTCGACTCCGCCCCCTCACCGGAATAACGAATCATGGAAAAAATGGCTTACCGTAGTTTCTGAATTTTGTAAACCCCCCTCTGCCTCGGTCACCGGACCAAAGGTCAGCCCCGTTTTAGCGTCCCGTCCTGGAGACAACCGACCGTATGTTACTGTTAACATTTTTGATCGTGAGGTTCTTGCTCTCTTGGACACTGGGGCGAACCGTAGTATTCTTGGTGAATTTGGAGTGCACCTCATCAAAATGCTTCCGATGGATATCACTCCGGTCAACGTATCTATTACCACTGCTGATGGTGCTGTTCAGTCCGTCACCGGTTCCATATTACTTCCGATTGTTGTTAATGGCGATGTCAGACTTATTGACGTATTAGTGGTCCCTTCCGTCAAAACTACCTTGATCCTTGGAATGGATTTTATCAATAATTTTGATTTTCTTGTCGACTTTCGTAATAAGTATTTTTCGTTAAATAATCCCGAGTCTCTCGAGTGTGCGTATAATGTGAATTTAGTTCACGCTATTTGTGATCGTTCCGATCTGACTGCTGATCAACAGCATGAATTATCGCTGTTAATGGAGTCGTTTCAGTGTTTGTCGTGGCAAGAAGGCGAGAAATTAGGCCGTACCTCTTTTACTGAACATGTTGTAGATACTGGCGATGCTAAACCAATAAAACAGAGGCAGTACCCGTTGTCACCGTATATGATGACTCATTTAAATAAAGAACTTGACAAAATGTTGGAACTGAAGGTTGTTAAACCCTCCATTAGTCCCTGGTCTTCACCGGTGTTACTGGTTAAAAAGTCGAACGGTGAGTTACGTTTCTGTTTTGACGGGCGTAAGCTTAACGCTGTGACCAAACCCGACGCCTATCCTCTACCTCGTGTCGACCACATATTAAGCATGTTATCGGGTGCCCGTTTTCTTTCTAGTATTGATTTGAAATCTGCTTTTTGGCAGATTCCGCTCTCTTCCGAATCTTGCGAAAGAACCGCTTTTAGTATACCTGGTCGCGGTTTGTTTGAATTTAACGTCATGCCTTTTGGGTTGCGTAATGCTCCCCAGACTCAGCAACGCCTGATGGATCGTGTTTTAGGCCCTGAACTGGAGCCGTTCGTTTTCGTATATCTTGATGATATAATTATCGCTACGCCCACTTTTGAAAAACATCTCGAAATTTTAAGTGAAGTTCGTAAACGTTTTAGTGTCGCTAACTTGACGGTCAATCTTGACAAATGTGAGTTTTGTTTGCCGTCTCTCAAATTCCTGGGTTTTATCGTTGATAGATTGGGCTTGCGAACGGATCCAGATAAGGTTGCAGCCATGCTTAATTATGCACGACCGACCACTACCACGGAGGTGAAACGCTTTATCGGCCTTTGTTCGTGGTATCGCCGATTTATCCCGCATTTTTCTACGCTGACTGCCCCCATATCGGAACTCATAAAGAAACGGCGGAAGGGTCAAAGTATTCAGTGGACTGATGAGGCGGACCGAAGCTTCCATGCTATTAAGCAAGCTCTTGTGTCGGCTCCTGTCTTGACGAGTCCTGATTTTGGCAAACCTTTCACCATTCAATGTGATGCTTCTGAGTTAGGTCTCGGTTGTGTTTTGACTCAAGTTTCTAGTGATGGTATAGATGTCCCGATTGCGTATGCGAGCCGAACTCTTTCGTCTGCTGAACGAAAATTCTCTACCACAGAGAAAGAATGTCTGGCTGTGCTTTTTGGTATCGAAAAATTTCGTCCTTACGTTGAAGGTTCTCGTTTTAAGATCCTAACCGATCACCATTCCCTTTTGTGGCTCAAAAATTTAAAGGACCCTACAGGTCGCCTTGCGCGCTGGGCGCTGAAAATCCAGCAGTATGATTTGGAGTTTGAACACCGCAAGGGTGCTCTTCATGTAGTCCCGGATGCCTTATCTCGCTCTCCCATCAATTTGGCGGTAATAGAGGTCAACGTTGACCATTGTAACGCTGACCAGTGGTACCAGAATTTAGTCACTCGCGTTCTTGAACAACCTGAAGCTTACGGAAACTGGCGTGTGCAAAATGGGCGTTTGTATAAACGTCTTCCTCCTACACTCCATCAAGGTCCGAATCTGAACGAATGGAAAGCCTTAGTACCCCAGGGTGCGCGACGCGAAATTCTGGATTCGTGTCACTCTCCTCCCACTTCTGGCCATCTCGGCGTCGCAAAGACTCTCCACCGTGTCAGTGAACAGTACTACTGGCCTCGGATGAGGCGTGATGTTTCTCGTTTTGTCGGTCGTTGCCGCGTGTGTGCCGCTCAGAAAGTAGAGCAAGCCGCCCGACCCGGATTCATGGGTCAGCCCAAGAAAGTACAATTTCCCTGGCAATTGATTGGGTGTGACATTGTTGGACCTCTGCCGAAAACAAAAGATGGATTTCGTTTCTTATTAGTTGTTGTTGATTGGTTTTCCAAATTTGTTCTGTTGAAACCTCTTCAAGCTGCTAACGCTTCCGCTATCGCTGATTATCTCGAAAATGAAGTTTTCTTGGTTTATGGTGCACCCCAGGTGCTTATATGTGACAATGGTACCGAGTTTAACGCTAAAGTCCTTCGTGATTTGGCCGAAGAATATGGCGCTAAGATCTGGTTCACCGCTAAATATCATCCACAAGCCAATTTTGTAGAACGAGCAAATCGTTCTATTGGAACTGCCATTCGCTCCTATCTTTCGGATTCGACCCATCACGAATGGAATAAAGTCGTACCGAAAATCGCTTATGCTCTCCGCACTGCCGTTCACGAATCTACCGGTTTCGTTCCCACTTTTGTTAATTTTGGGCGATTTGTCCCGCTAAATGGACAATTCTATGGTAAATTGTCCGATGTTGACATCCTAGAATTGGATTGGTCCAATGCCCACTATGCCAAGGAAATGCGTGACCTTCCGGCCGTTTTTCATGAAGTGCGCCAACATCTGTCTCAGGCTTATGAAAGACACGCAACTGCTTACAACAAAGGAAAGCGTCCTGCCGTCGTATTTCAAGTCGGCGACCGTGTCTGGAAGCGTCATTATATCTTGTCTAGCGGTGCTCATGGATTTTCATCCAAACTAGCTCCCCGTTTTGTACCGTGTCTTGTCTCAAAAGTGATATCTCCACTAGTTTATGAATTAACTAACGAAGACGGTCGTTCTGTCGGGCGATGGCACGTCAAGGACTTAAAGCCATATCGCGAAGATACCGATTCCGAAAATCCCGGTGAAAACAATGAAGAACCTTACGTTACGGCTGCTGAGGATTCCGAGGCTGATGATGATGCCATTTCGTCGGACAACTCAGGTTTCGCTCTCTTTGACTGAGCGCTTATTTCGTATAATTTCAGTTTAATTCGTACCGATGTCGCAGTTTCGTCTCGCTGTCTGTGATTTTGCCTTCTTTCGTTTCTAGCAGTAACTTTCAGTTTTCATAGTT